>CAJNJA010012472.1:0-13106 GCA_905231915.1 Symbiodinium necroappetens | reverse complement strand
TGTGTCGTGTTGGCATGCTGTGCAGGGAAGCCTCAACTGCGCTGACTTCTGGGCGCATGTATTCAGGGCTTGAAGTTTCGAGTGAACGGCATCCTTTGCTAACTGCTTTCTAGTTGCTCACCTGCAGCAGGTTCGGAGGGCATAGAAGAAAACGCCTTGACCGAACCCCTCTTGTCAAACCCAGGGTTAAACCTGAAACTGCATTTAACGTCGCCCAAGTGGTCTTACTGGACGCACTTGGGCAAGAATCTGCACCTCGAAACTGTCGAGACTTTTGGAGGATTTGACACACTTGGCAAACCTTTGCCTGGAACAGCTGCCGATAGGTCTCCCGCCACTTTTTTGCTGCCTTGGTGCTTTTGCTACAGAGGAACGTGACATGCCCAGCCTGAAGTCAGGAATCGAAGCTGTTTCGGAAAAGAGATTTTTTCGGAACTGCACCTTGATGTTGAGAAACGACGATATTGGAGACATCCGTGAAGCTCCGCCAGCCAGGTCGTTTCAAGAGCCGGCGCAGCGGAAACAATCTCGACAAAGGCATGCATCATGAATCAGCTGCCGCTGCGCTCAACTTCTGATTGACTCCGGAGGCGCCATGAACTTCGGAACCGGCAGATTTCCCCACGACGCGTTCCATACAGAATGAACTCCCCAAGCGGACAAGTGCCGAACCGAATGTGGGCTACAATATGTGCTGCCTACAACCAGCATCTCAAAACTGGGATGAGGCATCTCGAGAACTTCAATCTCTCCACCGCAAGATGTTCCATGCCACGCGTTTGAGGCTATACATGCTCGCAAGCGAATTTCAATTGCGCGGCTGCGGGCAATCATGCATGGATCTGCTTGGCCATTCGATGCTCCCTGCAGGACTTGCTGCCTTGATGCTCATTTTATCTCGCGAAAAGCACGTGGGTCAGCGCCATAACCAGCGCTGACGAAAGCGCCACGAAGCCAAATCTCCATAGGTTGGCACTTATCCTGCCAACATCTGCCAGCACTGCCCCTGTGTCTCTTGAATGCCAAAGTTCCGCAGACTCTACCAGGTACTATAGTTACTCCAAGCGGGCTTTCCTGCAAACCCGTCCTGCCACCACGCGCTTTTTGTAAGCAGGTCCAACATTGAATGAGCTTTGCAAGGCCGCGCCCGACCTTGGAAAGCTAAGCTTGAACACAGTGCGTTGTCGGTGGGTTGGACTTACCAGCGCCTTAGTTCCAAGCACATTTGGCAAACATCTCCAAGGCAGGTGAGAGAGCCGGTGGCTTCTGGTCGGCGCCGTGGCCCGAAATTTGCGTCTCCTGACGCTGAAGAGCCAAGGGAGGCTCCAAGCCAAGCGTCTTTGCAACAACAAATCCCTCCTCGGTAACTCCCCCGGCCTCGGCCTCGGCCTGGGCCTGGGCACGTTCGGCACGGCCCCCAGGCTCCTGCTGTGTCGACGCAGAAAGCGCATGGCAGAAGCTTAGCAAGCCTAAGAAAGTAAGGGCCTAGGAACGAGCAGAGAGCATCGACCGACACGGTCAGACTTCTTGTGAGTTACTGAGGGCCCCACTTTGTGTAGCAGTTCTTTGCATTTATGAAGACAACTTCGGATCTCGGTACCTAGCATCTTGGCTTGATATGATAAAACGGCCAGCTTCAATAAAACAAGAACGGCACTTGTCGGCATCAGTCGTGCCGCTTCCCGCAAGTCGTCCAAGGAACTTTCCAGATTATGTTCCGGACCTACCAGAGTGAGTCCAGACACTAGAGTGGACACACAATCATGCTGACGGAAGCAAGCATCCGAAGTGTCACAGGTGTGCATACATGAATACTCTCAATGTAAGCATGTATGTCAGACTATGTATGTATAGATGTCTGTCTGTGCATGCGGCTTCTTTGCTGTGTACGTATCGGCGGCAATACGAATGTTCTAAATTACGGGGGCCCCACGTTGTGAATTGGCTCTCTGTTGACTTGTGGTTGGGGTTGGAAAGGTTGGATTATCGCTGGCCGATCGCATTGTTGGAAGACTACAAGTCTGTAGCACCACCCCGGATGCTGAAAAAACAATTAACCGGGTCGCAATGATAAAGAAAATATTGCGCACCTGGCTTTCGTTGGTATGTTTGCTCGTAGCAAAACCCGGCTTACTCATCCTCAGCAAGAGGGGGTAAAGCCCACTCCAAACCACATTCGCAACATAGCAAAGGAGCATGAAGCATGTCGAAGCAGAATGCAATTGCACAGGCAGAGCTGCTTCCGGCACCGGGTGTTTTGAGATGTTCAAGGCTTTTTTTCGCATTTGCTGGTCCTTTCTGGCCTGGCTCCCCCAGTGCAAGAGCTCTGCGGTAGCGAAGCTTTGCTTTGAACCTTGGCCCATGCCTAGATCTCCAGCCCCTGCAGGCTAGAGCGCCGAGGGCCGTGCGTATCTGCTTCGTCGCCGGGCAGCTTGTTTACATTTCGCAAGCCCAGGTGTGCTGCCTGACCGAAGCATCGCAAGTTTTGTATGATTGCATCGTGTCTGCGAGTAGGTGTGACTAAACTTATGTGCAGGTGAAACATTGAATAGTCAACTGCCTTTGGCGTTTGAAGCTGCGGCGACGGAAAAATAGACCATACATGCTCAAGACATGCAATTTTACAGGCCTATTTGAGTAGACAACGCAGCAGAGCGGTTTGCAGCAAGCGCCTTGACAACATTGCCAAAGTCGCCTCTTTTCAAGAAGACTTGCGCCAGGTTGCTGAGAACTGGCAACAGTTCTCGTGCAACAGCAAGCCTGTCGTCAGGCGAGCATAGGCAAACCAGGATGAACGAATCCAGCTCCAGAAGCAGAATGACAGTTTACAGCAATACCTCGCATGGCCTCTGCTCATCTGTCATGTCCATCTGTTCGTGCGGAGTGAAGTCCACTGCGTGAATGGCCTCTGCGCAAGCCGGGGCGCCGCACATCCGGCACTAGACTCTTGCTCACTACGAGGAATTACGCGGAAACGCGTGGGGTGTTGACCGTGTTGCGGTCAGGTACGACTATAGGCATTCTGGTTTTCGGGTGGCAGGGGTGCCTCTGTTTCTGTTCGCGGTCATTGCCGGGGGGCGCATGTCTTTTTTCTTCTTTCTCGCTGTGGGTTTTTGTCGGGATGCCGCCTGCAAGGACCTGCAACGTCCTGAAGCCAATCCTGTGAAGCCCGCAGCAAAAGCAACGCCCCAGTTTCAAGCGTCCCTATAGCAAAAACCAAAAGAAATGTGCCGATTCTGTCTGAGAAACTGGCGCCCAAGTTGCAATGCAAGGCCCTGCGAAAGTCATCTGACCGATACCTCATGCATGCACTGCTTTTATTTACGCTTGTCAGAAGGTCGATGTACCTTGCTTTGACTAGACAGCAAAGACAACGCAATGCATGTCAGCATCCCTAGGCCCTACACCAATCCACATCCGTACCATTCCATTCCTGCGCCTACCAGCCAGCACACCCACTCAGAAGCGCACCACTTGTTGCCGAGCTCGCGCAAGCGGTGTGCGTGATGCACCCTGTCCTGCATGGTCGATGCGGTACATGTGCCGTCAACCTACTCAAGGCCATGGATGGCTAGGGCATGCCATGGCGTCCTGAAAGTCCTCCGGTCGGCTAAGGCCTTCTTCGAGCAGCCAGTGCAGCAATTGCCGGTGTTCGGCATCTTCCTGCGGTAGTGGAATCCACTGAGTCCTAGATAATCCTAGCATGTCCTAGCTGCACAGTCTTAAGGCATGTTCTGTCCTCACAGAAGCTTCGTAACCAGTGCTCCTTGCCTGCACTGGGCACTGGGCCCTTGTGCTCACCCAGACCGGCAACTGGTTCTGAAAGACCGCCGGCCGCGGTTGAACAAAGCCCTCGAAAAGTGGAGGAGGCTTACCGAGCTCCCTGCGCATCTCACGCTGCTTGAGGAACTCTTGCTTTGATGCATCAGAGGGCAGCGACATGCTGATGCTCTAGTTTGTGCACGCGGCTTGAGAAGCTCAACATTCGAATCCACTCATAAGTCCGTGGAGTCAAAGGTTGCGGGCTGGCTGCAAAAGCGACTTTTGCTGAGTCCCTTCTCCAAACCTTCTCCACCTGTTGAACCGAGAGTAAACGGTCCTGTCTCCGCACGCATCATACCAGTGAGTCGGCACAAATGCCGTACTTGTAACCATCCTGCCGGAGATTAGGGTGGCCCACCAGGAATGCCTGACACATCCCCTTCTGCGCTGCACGGCGCGACGAAACGAGCGGGGGCGTTCGTAAACAATAATCCGACAGAGGCGGGTCTGCCGTCCCTGGATCCAAACCCGAGAAACTGCCAAAGAGCCCGCAGCATTGGGAACGAGGTCGGGATTCCCTAAATACATTGCTTCATCGCCTGGCTCCTTCTGAGTGCCTAGGATCGAGGACACGGAGAGAAAGAGTGCCGACGTGCCTCCAGGCACCAAAAAAACGGGACCCTTCAAGCTGCCTTCAAGTTAGACGACGTTTTCGATTGAGTGCCCTTGCCTCCAAAAGACAGCGGAGATGTGAGGGCAAGGGCCTGTCTGAAGCATTCTCTGACCGGTCTGCTTTCATGCTAGCTGCTAGAAGAGCATGCTGCACAATCGTGCGAAACCAACTGCAAGGACCAGGCTTACCTTACTCCTCCGAGAACAGTTTTTCTCCCTCTGGTCTGCCATCGATAGTCGGATACAACAAGATCAACGAAAACTGGGCTCATGGAGAACCCTCTGGCCATTGATCCACCGTTGCATGTGTCGTGCAACAGCTTTTGGCAGGCTGTATCGAACCGGAGGTAGATTGATGATTGAGGTAGATACAAACATATACAAACCATCACATGCTCGTCGATTGCACCAGTGGCAGGACCATTCTATTCAGGGCTCTGCTCACCCCAGATGCTACGGTTTCTTGCTAGCTCTGCCTCACCATTCCGAGCAGATCCCTGTTGCTAAAGCCTACGGGTGTCTGGCCCCACAGAAATCCTGTACAGGGTTGACTCTGTCCCATCTGTGGAGCTTCCTGTGCCTACAGTGTGAAACACCTCTTCTGGGGCTTGCATGTGTGCGATGCTGTTCGTTTACAAAAGTTTACACGTTTCTGTACTTCTTACGGTCTTAGAAATTGGGCTCTGCCTTCTCCATTCCTTATCCCACCTCATTGCCGGCGGCTGCTAGACCAGTCCGAGCTCTTGGCGTGCCTGCGGCCGATGACGAAATTAGAATCATTACGGGCCATGAACGGTTTAGTTCCATCTGGTGGTAGTTGACTGGGGCTGAAAGAACGACGGCCCACCAAACCACAAGGAATCCCTGCCGCGACCTCTCGAGCTGCGCGAGACGCAGCTTCGTTTGGCGCCTGTCGTGACAGAGCACGTCGAGAGGCCCTACATCCGACTCTGCTACTTGTGTCACACTAAGATCTCAGCCATACCCTGACCACGATAGTTTGCAAAGATGTCCTGTGCGGAGGGATGCTACGATGCCCTGCCCCAGGAACTCGTTGAAAGGACGGAATCGCAAAGCGTTCAGCATGATTCAGCCAGCCTTGGTTCGCTTGTCCAAGAGCCTTCTGGCCTGTCAGCTTGCTGTACGAGCGCAGAGCTGACAGACTCGCGATGTCCAGTAACCCCAGTGCTGCCAATGTTCAGTCGACTTGACATCGGTCTGTTTCGATCCTTGGGCCTCCGCAGTGTTGCCTTGCGGGGATGTCAGCGAAAGGCGGATGGCCTGATCCCACAAGCGGCACAGCCGAGGGCAAATTTGCACTGCGCGAGTGATGCCCTCAAGCTTACAACCTCTGCTAATCAATTTGCAGCTCTGAAATGTGCTTTCTAGTGCTGCCTGTGCCTGTAGATGACAAGCATCTAGCAAACCTGCGGAGCCTGCGCCAGGTCATCGTCATGGGACGACAAAGACCCATCCTGCCGGCCAAAACATGAATGGCAGCCAGACTACGGCAATGGATCATGTACTGTTGCAGCACTGCAACATTCCCCAGAAGAAACCCAAGCTGCCAGGTCCACGATTTCTCTTGGGTCTGTGAAGTTAAAGATTAAACTTCACGGCGGGCGGGTTGGATTCAGGATTGTCGGACATATTATATATTCACTCCAAGTTACAATCCTGCTTGCTCCAGAAGTGAGCACCCTTGCATACACGTTGCTTAGCCCTGAAAATGAGAAGTGCCGAAGCCGTCAAGGCAAGCTAGCCCCTTTCAAGTTGCTGCTTCGGATCAAGTGTTCGAGCTCACTCCCCAACACCGCTACTGGTAGTGTGGCCAAATGCGGCAACTGTTAAGATCTCCTGTGTCGATCGCACGACTATGTCGCTGAAGCTTCAAGCTGCAGAATGCTACTGAACGGCAACGAACCTATCACACGCGCATGTTCAGACCGTTGGTTAAGACAAGAGAGCTTGCGAGCGAGTGCCACACAACCAAGTTCCAGGCCAGTAGCAGCGGCATGTGCACCTTGACAAGGAAGAGCTCCAGTTTTTTGGCTCCCGCATGGCATGTCTCGAGCACTCACTTGGCAGTTGGTTCAGGTCAGACCGCCACGGTTGAAGACCAACTCCAGGGGTCGCACGTTGTCCACGTCGCACGAGTCATGTTCAGGAGCCATGTCCAGCGGCACCTAAGCATGCACCAAACGGCAAAGAAATTGCAGAAATTTGGAAAGACAAGCCGATCGCCAGCTGCTAGTGCAATTACAGGCGCCATCTGCGGCTGAATGCTTGCGGAAGAGAAGCCAGCTTGAGGGCCTGAAGGCCCATGCTCTCTGCGATCAGAACTTGCCGACGAACTCATGAAAACTGCTTAACTTAGATGCGAGCTGAAGGTCAGAGCCAGAACCAATCGTTGGCTGCACCTTATCTGGCATATGAGAGCAGCTCCGCTTCACCATTCTACGCCGGGCTGGCCCGACTTGCTGAGGAGAATTCAACGGAGTTTGGGTTGGGCTTGGCGCGTGTCATAACATCAATTCGGTATTGACTATGGAAGATGAATCGTGAGAGTCATAATCAAATTCTGCCGAAACATATTCTAGTCTTGGTCTCTCCCGTTTGCCAACGTAGCACAATCCACAGCTGAAGGCCAAAGCCCGGAAGACAGCAGGAGAGGGTCACATGCATTACTAACTCATTCAAGGACAATTTCTCCTCATCGCATGTTTCCTGAATGGCTATGACAACCGATCATCTTCTGGCTGCGCTATGTATATTCTGACCGGTGAACAAAATCGCCAGGACAGGACGCTGTACAGCCCGTGCCGGCTTCGCAGGTGAAGGATTTCGCGGTCGTTTGAAAGGATAGGCCATGGTATTTGGCCTGACCACAGCTTTAGACCATTCTGAGCCGGCCCAACTTGGGCAAGCGACACATCATAAGAGCAGGATCTCCAGCAAGCCGCGCGTGGTAAGCGGGCTTGACCCCCTCCCTCGGTTTGATCTTTCCTCGAACCACGTGCTTCACGAAGGACGGGCTGAACGTACGAGTAACAAACCAGGGGCCAGGAACCCCACAAGCAGGGACAGGTCCATGCCTGGTCCTGCCATGGGCCCACATGTTACATGTTCTGGCAGACATCCACTTGAGTTTCACATTGGGGCAGCCAGGACCGCTTCACATTCTCGGTGCTTCTTGAAGAAGTTACCCACACCAGGTCGGCGCCGAAAGCACTCTGAAAGCCCAGTGCTTTCGCATCCATCAGATATCCGTTGGAGCCTGCATGAGCCTGCAGGGCCAGCTCAGCCTCGCCTCGGGCCCAGCGGCTTCGGCTGTCCACACGCATAGTCACCGAATGTCACCGATCACCACTTACAAGACTTGGGGGCTTGTCACGGTTACCAGTTCGTCAATACAGCATAACTCTCTGCGAAATCCTGCTTCCAACATCACGTTCAAAACGGTCATCTGAAAGATCACACTTCTCTGCTCATGATGTCCCATCTGCACGTCCTTGCTGTCGCAACCGCTGCTTCAACCGCGACTGCTTTCAGCTGGTATTGAATAGAATGCAAAATGAGGCTCAATGATAATGCCGATGATCCCACCCGCCATGCTGCACGGACAGGAGTCCGCGACTGAACAGAAATTTCCGCTTCCTTAAACTTGAAACACCCTTTCACCTAACCAACACAACTCATGGCCAGCATCCTCATTCTCTGATTTCAACACTCTAAACACACTCCATGCCTCAGAACCCCCAAATGTTTCTCAATGGAGGTACCGTGATAAGCCCGCGACCTGACCGTCTTTGCTCGCTTGAAACTAGACCCTCCGCCCAAACTGGAAGACGCGAAAACAAACGAACGAACAAGCTTGGCAACACTTCGACATCGCAGACGCCGCCGCTTGCAGAAGTGTTCACTCGTGGAAAGCGAGACTGATTGACGACACCACAGATCGTGGCCACCTTGCCAGTCAACACGATCTGACTGCAACCCCGCTGCCGACTCGGGCCATGGAAAGGCGCAGCATGTCATCCTCGAAAACTCAGCTCTGCTGTGAGTTCATCCAGTGAGTTGAGCATCTGAGCATCTCGCGCGAACTTCTTCGACCCTCCTCTTTTTGTTGCAGCCCTCTCTCCCCGAGCGTGACATGCCCAAGTGGCGCAGCGTCATCCGTGCAACGGGAGCCGCATGCTGTTGCACATCTCGGTGTTCTGGCTTGGCCGGGAGATTAGCTGCCACATGGCTGTCTGGCCGGTTTTGGTGCGTGGTGGCATGCACGGCAAGGTTCGAGCCAATGGGTGAAAGCTGTGCTTTGAGGTAGGAGCACTTTTAATTTCAGTGCCGGGCCCTTTGCCCCTTCGACTGGGGCTCCGGGCCCCTGCTGGCTGAGGCTTTGTTCTCGGCCTATTTCCCCCCGTGCGATACCTGTGGACCCTTTACAGCCGCCTGGGTCGAGCAGCTGTGCTGCTGCACGCCAGTTGTTGGTCGGTGGCGCCTTTACCTTGGGCCTGGCAAGCCAGGGCCCTCCAACTCAACTGGGTCTCTCCCTTTCTTCCTGTGTTTCTTCGGCTCTGTCGTCCAACTCGTCGACATGACGGGTTGGTGAGCTGGTGGAAGGGCTTGGCTTTGAAGGGAAGCAGGTGTCTGATCCCGGTGACGGAGCCGGCAGGGTTGCCCTGCTCTGCAGGAGCAGGTGCTGTGCTGAGTGTGCGAATCGCGACACATGGTTTTAAACGCCGTGCGGTGGGTCAGGCAAGATCAAGCAACCGGCAGTAACGCATCAACAGTCTGTTGTCTGCATGACTCCGTGTATGTGTCGTCCGCGGGTGCCTGTCGAGCGGGTCGTCCCAGTGCACATCGAGTTTCTTTGGAAAGGCGGGTGCCGGCACTGCCACCGCCATGTGAAGTTGTGCCACTCCCACATTTGCCTCGTTAACTCCGAAGTGGTGGAGTATCTAGAAGCTTAGCAACGAAAGGTGAAACATACGGGCCTTAACACTTAGACAGTTACCGCCACAGCCTGCATCACGACAAGAAATTTGGAATGAGTTGGGTCGCAGACTTTGCATATGTAGACCTAAGAACGCTCCGGCCGCAGCTGAGCAGCTTGCCTCGAAGTCCCGGTGCTGCTTCGCCCGGTCGTTCGGTGCAGAATTTGCATACACGGCTTGCTTGTGCAGTAGTGGTGCTTTCACCTCCACTACCGAGCGCATTCGATGACCATCATTCGATGACGGGTTTTCGGGGATGTGGTTTAGTCATGTGGTGATTGTGTGGCCAATATTCCCTGTATTGTCTGAGCATAGGCATTGACGGTATTGACGATGTCCATTGGATGTATCATCAAAAATTTCCGGGCGTCCTAAGAAAAGGCGTCCTTGAACGTCTCCAAGGGCCCTGATGCTTTTGGTTTACCTGGGCGTTTGTATGTCTAGCATGGCTTGCATCATAGCGGGCCAGGCTATATAGTTCCCAATATTTGTCCGAGTAGCTTTACCTGGCGATTATTCCGCAGGAGATTTGCTTGTGCGAAATGTACACTTTCAAGTCGAAAATACTGTCTGAATGACTCAATGACTCTTGTTTGTCTTTCACTGCGTTTTGAGCTTTAAACAATACCTGGAGTGTATTTGCATGTGGCGGTAGCATCCGCATTTCGGTTCTATCTGCCTGCGCGACTTGCGAACTATCTGAAACTCACGCGTCAGTAATACTGCAACCTGCTAGGCTTGAATTCCGGTTTCCTTGAGTATCAGCATGATACTGATAATGTCTCAAGAGAGCGGCTTGCAAACATCCTCTGCTGAAACGTTGTCCTGGGAACATCTGGGAACTACAAGGTATCAAGAAACAAGAAAAAAAGTAACTGCCAGGCTTCCGCATGCTTGCCCGGCTGCTGTAGTGCCCATGGTACACGCATGCCATGCACAGTTTGCTGGGCTCACAGACGGTGGAATGCGGACAACAATGCCCTTCTCTCCACGGGAGAAGCTGCATCCCATTGACCTCAATTGTAAAGGCTTCTCGGCCTGACTTCGGACCGCACAAAACAGCGCAATCTGCTCATGCGGGTCTGAGGCTGCAAGCTCGGCCGCATCGGCCTGCCAGCTCAGGAAATCCGCATCCTACAGCTTGCAAACACGGAGCCGCACGGAGCCTGCACAGCAATTGGATTCGGCGATGAGTTCTCAACCTACCAGCAAACAGCCCGAGGAGTGCAACTGACTTGGCACCCACTTTAATCCATTCGGCTTAAGCATCCCGCAACGAAGTTGCAGCCGCCAGGCTCGAATTGGTGCCTCCGCGCCAGGCCCAACAAAAGAAACGAGCTGAGCAGAGAGTCCATGCGAGTGAAGAATGTTGGTTTTAGCGCGCAGAACCTCAAACGTGCTGGAGTCAGCCGCTTCCAAAAACTAGCGATTCTTTCGGCAGCTGAGACTGGGTCAGTGGCACCGGCTTGGCATTTCGCTCATGTCAATCCCCATGGTAACAGATGCTACCAACGGTTTAGCCGCATGGAGGCTGAGAGCACTGAGAGCTGATCCTGTACTTGACTCCAGCACAGTGGGGATGCGACCAGCCTCGACACGCAGCTGAAACTTGTGGTAGCCCGTGAGCTGACCATCATTTTCCAAAATACCGCAGCTGTTGCTGTGCCATTCTCCAAGCTCCCGGCTACGACCACTCTTCTTGATTGCATGGCACAAGCCTGCAGCAACCTCGGAGACTGCAAACGCTACAAAGCTTGCGGCTTCGTTCAGAGTCCTGGGCCCTAAACCTGTTTCCAAGAAGACTCGATGCGCGTGAGCCGAGCCCGCTTCACGGAGTGAACTGCCAGGACTCCCTGTCTGCGCGCTAGCCATCGCTAGCCGCTCGGTGCAGCGCAGAGTCGGCTGTCCATGGCTGTCCTGCCTTCCGAGGAGCGGCGTCCTGGAGCTTCGCCAAGGAGATCGGGAGAATCCGGTATTGGAAGCCTGCCTCTGGTCACCAGGCAGTGACGCAGTGATCTGACACCGCAGTACGACGCCTCCAGGATCACTTCCAAACTGACCTGGCGGCTTCCAAGCAGGCACATTACAGCGTTCGACACTTCGCTCCACACATGAAGTCGATGCATACAACTTAGTTCTGGCAGACTGGACACGAAAAACTGCGAAAGCTGATGCCGACATGCCTTTTTCGAGAAAACTGATACTCTGACTGATCTGCTTCACCTGGCTTGTGTGTTTCCGTTTCTCCGGGCGAAAAATCTTTTCGTTCCAGGGAACATTTGGCCGTGTTCTTCCCAAGATTAGCATGCAGATCGCAAAGGTCGGCCTTGGAGATAGGATGGGCCTTATAGGACCAAAGAAGAGCCATTGAACATGCAAAAAGGATGTGGCTACAAAAACGATTTGCGCACATGGTGTCACTCGAAGACCTAGACCGAGACCGAATTAGGCACAAGAAAATCGCTCGTTCAGGTGTGGCTTGCGGTTCAATTTCAGAAAACCTCCATGGTCAGCCATGGTCATGTTGAGGGATTGCTCTACCTCTTTGTTTCTCCCTCCTGTGAGATCCTTCCGTCTGGATTTGAGCCCACCCGTAAGGAATTGATTGGGCGTGCTTGGGCTAATGCATCGACAGCTCCGGGGCTCCAACGCAGTCATCGAAGGAACGTGGAGCCGCATCCACAAGTTCGAATCTGAGCGGTCTTGGCCCATGTAACATATGCTCATCAAGAGGAATGCATTCCAGGGCAACAGCCCATCGCAGCCATCACTACCTGGCGAGGGATTCACTTGCCGTTTTGCAGCAAATGCCCGTGAACAAAGCTCTCAGGATGAGGGCCTCGAAGTCGCCTTGCAAGTCCACCGTATTGATTCGCAGCATTTCACAACACGTGGAGGTTGCTGCATTGTCCCAGTCTCTGTATGTCTCCAGTTGCCAGCTGAGCCCCAGTCAACACAGCAAGACCAACATCCAGATTGGTGCAGTGGGCACCTAACCTGAGTGAAAGGAGATCTGCTCCGCTGAGCTGGTGACATAGAAACCTCCGTTTTCGGAATCCGGCGCGCCCTCTCGAAGAAGATGCCTCTCCTTCAGGTTCGCGGATGGCAGGCGCCGTGGGGCACAAGCGCGAAAGGGCTGAAAGCACTCGCTGGGCGCTGATTGAATGGGATACTGCACATGATGATCACAGTCACAACGTGCTTGCGCAATTTGGGCCTGTGGACAAGCTTACAACGAAGTGTAATGATCGAACCTCCGGTGGTTTAGCGCCACAAGGACCGCAAACCACTGCTAGCTCGGAAAGCCGGTTGCTTCACCACCACCATGACTACTACCCTACTACTGCCGTTGACCCTGCTGTTGCTGCTGCTGCTGCTGCTACTACTACTACTACGACGACGACGACTACTACCTACAGCCTCCTACTACCTGCTACCTACTACCTACGACCTACGACCTACTACCACTACCACCGCTGCTGCTGCTGCTACTACTACTACTACTACTACTACAACTACAACTACAACTACGCGCCTATTTTTAAACACCCGGACATTTAAACAGCTAAACAAATCATTTGCACTAGGTCTAACAGCAGTGGCATTGGGCCGCCCAACTTTAAAACATCCGGAAGTTTTGTTTCCGTCCCCCGCCTGCCTTCCAGCCCTCCAGCC
>CAJNJA010012471.1:0-13106 GCA_905231915.1 Symbiodinium necroappetens | reverse complement strand
TCTTCAGAGTCTTTTCGTGGGGCTGATGGATGTTTCAGGGCCCACCGGGTGGGGCTGAAGGATTTTTTAAATCCTTCAGGCCCATTCAGCCCCACCCGGCGGGCCCTGAAACATCCATCAGCCCCACGAAAAGACCCTGAAGAAACCCAACCCAAAAGGCCTGAAGGATTTCCATCAACCTTTCAGCCCCACCCGAAAAAAATGGCGTGCAGGGGGAGGTTTTGGCGCGCAGGTGGAGGGTGAGGGAGGGGGTGGGGGGTTGGGCATGCCTGGGGCTTCAATTACATTAAATTACTCTAACCTCTGTAACCTCCGAGCGGTGTGGGGGGTTGGGAAACAATGGCGTGCAGGGCGAGGTTTTGGCGCGTAGGTGGGTGGGGGGGGGGTGGGGGTTTGGGCATGCCTTGGGCTTCAGAACCTTTCAGGGAGGTGAAAAGACTGGCGTGCAGGGGGATTTTTTGGCTGAGGTGGAGGGTGGTTGGGCATGCCTTCGGCTTCCATTAAAGTAAATTACTCTAACCTCTGTAAGCTCTCATTGCCCTAACCTCTCTTGTGCGCCAGACGGAGCCGCGACTCTGTGCGCCGGCCCGGGGGGTCGGCGGATATTATGCATGTACAAAGTTGTTCTATAATAGTTGTTGCTCGCTGGATTCACGCGAGAAACTTCCTTCGATGTTTGCCAAGTTCAAGTTTTGCGTTGGGCTTGGCTATGCCATGCACTCCCGGGGCCTCGAACTCGAGGATATGTGGGACATCCGAGGGTTTGAAGACAAGACCCTCGTCGTAGTTACCCAACAGGGCTGGGATGTGTCAATGTGCGCTGGGATCTCCCGGACCGTTGGATGATTGACAGCTCGGGGCTAGGGGGCCACTAGGGGGGTTACTTTGTGGTTCAGGGTTTGTCGGCTGCTTCAGGATCTCTTTGACGGCTTTGCGGGGGGGCTGTGGGCTTTGCTGGGTATGGGCGGCTCTGAAGCGGGACCTGTCGTTCAACTCAATTTTTGAACAAAACCTGTGCGGTTGCTTTGCTTTCGCCCAGGCCCGCGGCTGCAAGCGCCACGGCGACTGACGTGCCCAGGGCCGCGCCTCCGAAAGAGGCGGCTCCTCTTGAAGTCTAGGTGTTTCGGGTGAAGTCTGCTCGAGTTTTCTTCTCACGGGTTTTGCACATGGAGTGCCAAGTCTTCTCGTCTGGCCAAATCCACGCCAAACCCTGCGGCCTCCCTCGCTTGTAGGGTTGAAGGAAACGGGCTCCCCCGAAGCCTTGAAGGTGAAGGTATTCCGTAGGTCTGATCACAAGTCATTGTGCGCAAAAGCGTGGCACCTGAGTGGTTCCTGGACGTCCTTGTTTCTAAGTGCAGTATCCTAATGGCTGTAGACATCGGTCTTTTGCTGCTTGGTGTGGTGCAAACAGGCACAAGGAGCCCCTTACATACTACTAGTACCCCAAAGCCCTGAACATCGAACATCCCTCAGCTGCCGAAACTTCTGGACAAGACCCTGAGGCTGGACATGTCCCAGAGACCTCGGCTCGAGCGAGTCGAAGCCCGAGCGGAAGCCCTCTTTGCGGGAGCTTGGAAGAAGACGCCGGCAGGCTCGGGTGAAGTGGGAGCTGCTGGGTTCAAAGATTTCAGGACGCTTCGGAGTTTCCGAGAGTTCGAGTTCAGGGCAAAGATTTCGGGGCATTTTGCCGGGTAGGGCTTCATATCTTAATCGCTCTATGCTCCCCGCGCCCGTGCCCAAGTAGAGACATCAGTTGTGCGAACCGCGTGCCAGCCCTTCTTCGCCCAGCAAATGGTCGAAAGCGCCCCAAACCTGGCACGCGATATCCTAAACGTAGCTTTGGCTTTGTGCCTGGTCCGAACAGGACCCTGTATGTCTTACCTTCCAACAGCGGTTAATCGATTTTCAATTCGCTGAAAAGTTGGCCTCGCAGCACATGCCAACGGCCCAGATGATGCTACATCTTGCCAAGTGGGTATTTTTACGGTGGTTCCGGATCGGGTGAGATTTGGAATCTCTCTTGCCTTGTAGACATTGTATGTGAATACAAAGGGCCTCTTTTGTTCCTGCAACCCTTCATTCATTTGGTGCTCTCATCGGGTTGAGGGGCGCTTGAGGGGTTTGAGGGAGTTTGAGGGTGTTGAAGGGTTTGAGGGGTGTTTTGAAGGTTTTGAGGGGAGTTTGAAGGTGGTTTGAAGGCGGGTTTGAGCGGGGTTTGAGGGGGTTTTGAAGGGGTTGAAGGTGGTTTGAAGGCGGGTTTGAGCGGGGTTTGAGGGGGTTTTGAAGGGGGTTATGAAGGCGGGTTGCGGGGGTGAAGCGGGGTTTGAGGGGGATTTGAATTTTTTATAGATTTCTCAACATAATATATATCGGAAATATATTCGGCATTCTTAGGTTGATAAAATAAATACGAAATATTTCTTTATTTTTTTTAGATAATATATTTCGGTTTAATTGATTTTACAATTTATGATAATATAAATGATATTTTGATAAAATTGTTGATTTTTATTTGAGATATATATATATATAAATTCTATGATATTCATTTTTTGTGTCGTTTGAGAGATAATTTTTTGTATTATTATTTATTTTTTATAATTATGATAAATTCTTCTAGTCGTTGGCCTGGAACTTCGTGACTTATAATTAAGAAATGTATTTAAAACTTGTAACATACTATAATCGATAGAGATAAATAAGAAAAATCTGATAGATAGGAATTCTATATTTTCGAGAATATTATTTATGACAAAAGAACATGTCGATATTATCTTCGAAAAATAGCTTTTGCATAATTATTTTTAGACATAGGCATAATTTTTTTGGACAAATATATCGTTAAATACTATATTTATTAATATTTTCTTCTGATTGGTTATGGACATCGCAATTCGGAATATGATAGCATATTTAGAAATCGATTTCTATTTGCTAAAGAAACAATGATAATTTGTTTATATTTGGCGGATATTAAATCGAATTTATTATTTCTTCTGGCTATTTTCGATTCCTATGGCGACGCTTGAAGAAACATGAGTTCTTCGAAGAAGAGAAACTCGGGATATTGAATCTAGATATTTAGAATTCTTGAGGTAAGTCAAATATTTAGATCTTGTTCTATTTCTTGATCCGAGAATTAAATGATTGCTAATTAATAAAAATAGCAAAAATATTCGCCAAGAGTCTAAGAGAATTCCTAGTATAACCGCCCGCGGAGCCTTTACTACAACTTTTGCTAAGACAACAATCTTCCCACAAGCACCCGCAGCTTTCACCACGACTTCTGCCAAGATAAAGATCTTCCCACAAGCCCCCGCATTAACACGGTATTTGCTAACACAAAAACCTTACCCTAAACACTCGTGGAGCCTTCGCCACGGCATTTGCCAAGACAAAAATCGTACGACAAGTTCACGCAGAGCCTTCGCCACGGCATTTGTCAATACAAGAAGCCTACCACAAGCACCCGCGGAGCCTTCGCCACGGCATTTGCCAAGACAAAAACCTTACCACAAGCACCCGCGGAGCCATCACCGCAGTATTTGCCAAGACAAAAATCTTATCCCAAGCACCCGCGGAGACTTCACCACGGTATTTCCAAGATAAAAATTTTACCACAAGCACCCGCGGAGCCTTCACCACGGTATTTGCCAAGAAAAAAACCTTATCACAAGCACCCGCGGAGCCTTCACCACGGCATTTGCTAAGACAAAAACCTTACCACAAGCACCCGCGGAGCAATTACCAAGACAAAACCTTATCACAAGCACCCGCGGAGCCTTCACCACGGCACTTGTCAAGACAAAACCTTACCACAAGCACCCGCGGAGCCTTCACCACGGCATTTGCCAAGACAAAAAGCCTACCACAAGCACCCGCGCAGCCTTTACCACGACATTTGCCAAGATAAAAAGACTTTCGACAAGCACCTGCGGAACCTTCAGTATGGCAATTGCCAAGATAAAACCTTATCATAAGCAATCGCGGAGCCTTCGCCACGGCATTTGCCAAGACAAAAACCTTGCCACAAGCACCTGCGGAGCCTTCACCACGGCAATTGCCAAGACAAAAAGCTTATCTCAAGTACCCGCCGAGCCTTCACCACAGACTAGACCCCAGCAACCGGAAGAAGAAAGAACTATCCCAAGCCGTAAACTCGTTCAGCCGCTAAGTCCAAAACTCTAAGTCCGTAAACCCGAAGCGTCTGACTGCTAGAGCGAGGCGCCGGCCCTGGGAGTTGCTCTGCCCTGTCGAGGAGGCGCGGGCCGAGTGGGTGGTTTTCAATAGCTTTAGACGATATAAAGACATAGGACTTTGAGGAATTTTCTGGACCCTGAACCCTTAGAACCCCTAAGCCCCCCAAACAGGTTCTAAACCCTTTAACCTTAAAAATTCTAAACCAATAAATCTTAAGAACCCCAAACCCCTGCACCTTAAAGCCCCTAAACTCCTATGCCCTTATAACGTCTAAAGCTTAAAGCCTATCCACTCGGCCCGTGCCTCGAAAGAGCAGAGCATCACCTCGGTCCAAGAGCCGAGAGCCTCAGATGAGTTCAGAAGTTTCGGGTGTACGGACTTGGGGTTTGGGGTCTAAAGGTTAAATGGGTTTAGGGCTTGGGACAGTTCTTATTTGGTCTTGTTTTTTCTTCCGCTTGTTGGGGTCTAGTCTGCGGTGAAGGCTCGACGGTTTTTGTCTTGGCAAATGTTGCGGTGAAGGCTCCGTAGGTGCTCGTGGTAAGGTTTTTGTCTTGGCAAATGTTGTGGTGAAGGCTCCGCGGGAGCTTGTGGTTGGCAAATGTCGTGGCGAAGGCTCCGCGGGAGCTCGTGGTAAGGTTTTTGTCTTGGCAAATGCCGTGGTGAAGGCTTCAAGGGTGCTTGTAACAAGTTTTCTGTCTTGGCAACTACCGTAGTGAAGGCTCCGTGGGTGCTTGTGGTAAGGTTTTTGTCGTGGTAAATGTCGTGGTGACGGCTCCGTCGGTGCTTGTGGTAAGGTTTTTGTCTTGGCAAATGCCATGGCGAAGGCTCTGCGGGTGCTCGTGGTAAGGTTTTTGTCTTGGCAAAAGCCGTGGTGAAGGCTCCGCGGGTGCTTGTGGTAAGGTTTTTGTCTTAGCAATGCTGTGGTGAAGGCTCCGCGGGTTTTGTCTTGGCAAATGCCGTGGCGAAGGCTACGCGGATGCTTGTGGTAAGATATTTTCTTGGCAAATGCCTTGGCGAAGTCTCTGCGGGTGCTTGTGGTAAGATTTTTTCTTGGCAAATGTCGTGGCGAAGGCTCTGCGGTTGCTTGTGGTAAGGTTTTCGTCTTGGCAAATGCCATAGTGAAGGCTCCGCAGGCGCTTCTGATAAGGTTTTTGTCTTGGCAAATGTTGTGGTGAAGTCTTCGCGGGTGCTTGTGGCAAGGTTTTTTGTCTTGGCAAAAGCCGTGGTGAAGGCTCCGCGGATGCTTGTGGTAATTGAAGAAGAGGAGGACGAGGAAGATGGCACACCGGTAGTATTGCGGCCGACAACCCCTTTCCCCCAAAAATCTGCGATGCCGTCATCGCCGCTCTCCGCGAGGGGTTCGAGAGCGCGACTTGTTTATCTTGGCAAACGTCGTGGTGAAGACTCGGCGGACGCTTGTGGTAAGGTTTTGTCTTGGCAACTGCCGTGGCGAACGCTCCACTCTTGGCAACTGCCGTGGCGAACGCTCCACGGGTGCTTATGGTAATTCATTGTGTTGGCAAATGCCGTCGTGATGAATCACGGCTGCCCGTGGTAAGGCTTTTGTCTTAGCATATGCCGTGGCGAAGGCTCTGCGGGTGCTTGTGGTAAGCCTTTTGTCTTGGCAAATGTCGTGGTGAAGGCTCCGTGGGTGCTTGTGGTAAGGTTTTTGCTTGGCAAATGCTGTGGCTCCGGGGATGCTTGTGGTAAGGTTGTCGTCTTGGCAATCACCGTGGTGAAGGTTGGCGGGTGCTTGTGCTAAGGTTTTTGTCTTGGCAGAAGCCGTGGTGAAGGCTCCGCGGGTGCCCGTGGTAAGGATTTTTTCTAGGCAAATGCCGTGGCGAAGCCACCGAGGGTGCTTGTGGTAAAGTTGTCGTCTTGGCAAATGCCGTGGTGAAGGTTCGCGGGTGCTCGTGGTAAGGTTTTTGTCTTGGCAAATGCCGTGGCGAAGGCACCGCGGATGCTTGTGGTAAGGTTTTCGTCTTGGCAAAAGCCGTGGTGAAGGCTCCGCGGGTTTTGTCTTGGCAAATGTCGTGGCGAAGGCTACGCGGATGCTTGTAGTAAGGTTGTTTTCTTGGCAAATGCCGTGGCGAAGGCTCTGCGGGTGCTTTTGGTAAGGTTTTTTTCTTGGCAAATGCCGTGGCGAAGGCACCGCGGGTGCTTATGGTAAGGTTTTCGTCTTGGCAAATGCTGTGGTGAATGCTCCGCGGGTGCTTGTGGTAAGGTTTTTGCTTCACCGGGGCTTATGGTAATGTTTTTTTGTCTTGGCAAATGCCGTGGTGATGGTTCCCGGGTGCTTGTGGCAAGGTTTTGGTCTTGGCAAATGCCGTGGTGAAGGCTCCGCGAGTGCTTGTGGTAAGGGTTTTGTCTTGGCAAATGCCGTGGTGAAGGCTCTGCGGGTGCACGAGGTAAGGTTTTTTGTCATGGCAAATGAGGTGATGAAGATTCGCGGGTGCTTGTGGCAAGGCTTGTGTCTTGGCAAATAACCTCGGCGATGGTTTCGCAGCTGCCTTTGATAAGATTTAGGCCACGGTGATTTTTCCCGTAGGCATCGGCCCCCCGCCCCCCTACTACACTAGTTCCTCTCTATAACCCGGCCAGTATATGAAATAAAGAATTCATTTATTTCTTATTTCATATTCTTTTAATTTCTTTAATTAATATGATCTTTTGTGAGTTTCTTTATATTGAAATTATATATATTTCTATTTACGGAAACTTTGGTTGGGTGACTATTTTGATCAAAATTGGAGATTATATTTAAATAATATGATTTTTCAATTGAGAAAGTATCGTGCAAAAGGATAGAGCCTCTTCTGCATTGATCTGAATTAAGGAAAGAGTATATTTTGAGTATTTTGTGTATATATGAATTAGAAAATGAATAATATCGGTATAGAATTAGGTTCAAATATATATATATATGATATATAAATTCCGGAAGAGGAATGAAGCCTTTCTTATGTGATAAATAATTATAGATATATAATATTATATGTATTTATGAATTATGAAAAATTTTAGATTCATGATAAGAGATAATTAGGAATATATAATAGATTTGGAAATCTATTGCATTCGTTATAATTCTAATCTTTGAATTTTGTAGACTTATATTTCTGTGCTTATTGATGAATTGGGATGATCTAAGATATAAAAAAATTTTCTTAAAATTCGATAAAAGAATATCTTCAGAATTTCTGATATAGGAGTATATACGATATTGAATTCTCGAAATTCTCGCTATCCTCCACAATCACTCTTTGCTGCAGCTCTTTGACCGGAACAAACTCTCGTATCGATACTAGGCCGAGACAGAGATAAAACTTGCACCGAAAGCGGTATAGCCATTTTCGTTGACTCCGAGGCTTGTTATCGGCTCGCAAAGCTGCCACCAAACGCACCCGCACACAGTCGGGCAGGTCTGCCGGCACCACACAGGAGACTACCACTCCATGACAATCCCAAGCATAAATAAACGTATGACACGAAAGTGCCCCGTCGATGTGGCTGCAGCTTTAATCATGAGCGTTATGGAGCTTCACTTTGTGATCAGCCCTTGCAAATCGAAAATACAAGTGCCCGCAGAAGGAGTCCCTATAAGTAACCAAAAGTGCACGTCCATTTCAGGCCCAGAAACGAGACTCCACAAACAGACAGATAGGAGGATCCCAATTTTCAGTAGTCCTCGTCGATGCGGTGCTATGTTGGGGGCTCGGAAGGGGCAGAGGGCTGGGCTGGTGCAGGCATGGGCGGCTCGGTGCTGGGCGCTGCGCCAGCCATGGGCCGCATTATATCGCGAAGGTCAATTTATAATGCCTCAATCTGATAAACCGTGCTTCTATGGAAAGCTTGCTTGCGTTCTTCGGTGCGAGCACTCAAGAGGAATTGTGGGACGAAATTGAGCGAACATATTGTTGGCTAAAGCTAATCAGCACAGTGCTGGGAGATAATCATAACTGATCAATAAAGAATCTGCGAATATTCTTATTTTATGTAATATCGATGCAAATAGAAGCAGTGCTTAAAAAATGGTAATCAAGGCAAAATAAGGTGCAGAGCTCAAGCCACAGACCCAGTACAAGTCCTTGCGAAGATGAGCGGCTCCAGGGCGATAACTAAGAACACGTTGAAGTTCCTGTAGGGCAAGGCCAAAGCGAGGTAAGGACGAGGGGCAAGAGTCGGAAGCTGAAGCGAGACTGAGCACTAAATGATGGTAATACGAGGTGAGGTGAGGTGAGGTGAGGTGTCGACCAAGGCACGGGCCTGGCCTAACAAAAAGGCTGCCCTTCCGGCGACAAGGCCTAAAGGGCAAGCCCCAACAACACGACAAACGGAAACAGCAACAAGGAGCAACACCACGAAACGAAAAGATCCTGAGTCGAAAATAGCACAGTGAGCAGCTGAGGCAAACGAGCAGGCTGCCTGCTCACTGCTTCCACAGTTGCCTCCCAAGGTGCAGCAAGCGGCAGACTGCAGTTGACCGCAGATCCCAATCAAGGCGAGCTGAAAGAGGAATACAGAAAAAACCGTCATCAAGCAAGGTCCCCTTGTTCGAAGGGCAGAGTAGTCAACGGCTCAATGCACGGAAGGCTTTAAAAAAGAGTGAGCAGTCGGCTGTGCGCCCAATGCGGTTTTATCCTACGACCTTTGCCGAATGAGTCTGTGTCGCCGCGAAAAGCGGCTTTCTACAAGTCCGCGCTGGACTAGTCGGTCTGCTTCTTGTTGAAGCTGAGTGAGAATCAGCTCAAAATCCAGCACAAGGCTGCCTCTCCGCAGGATATAGTCTTGAGCGGCCTGAATGAGCTGTGCCCACTCGTGTCGGAGCCATCTGGCCAAGAAGCACGATATGCATTGCCGACGGCTCTGTGCAACCTGCAGGCTGCCAAAGCCGGCCCCCGGCAAGCATTGTGCCGCAACCCTGTCCATGTGGCTGCTGATATCCGGCGGAATGTCAAGCTGCTGAGCAAATGGAAAGGCTCTGTACGAGACTATCTACAGCCAGTGACAGTCTGGGCACAGTTGTACTGCTTCCTCAGCCTGCAGCCTATATACTGCATGCACCTCGGTTCCACCGGCAACCGCCACGGAAGTGGATGGTGACCGAGCATGCCGCGCAGGAAGGACCATCCAACCTTCCGCACCAGGGGCATGGTTGCGGCTCTGCCGTACCTGCTGGCTGCGCCCCTCGACAACGGAGGCAGCATGCAACGAGTGGCACAGGCGCGACGACCGGACATCTATAGATGTGCTGCAACGCTTGGCGGTATACAGCCCAAGTGGCCTGGCTAGCACCCCAAGAAAGAACTGCGCCAGTTCGTATCGGTACCCCGAACTCCGTCAGAATCTCTGCCAGGCGATCGTTTGACTGGTTAGATCGGAGTACACTACGGAGCCGGTGTACTGCTGTATGGCGGTCGGGCGCCAGCCATCTCAGCTCCTTCAGGAGTGATCTGCCCTCTGGTGTGCGGAGCCAGATGTGTGCACGGTCAGGAGCGGCTGGCGGACGCGGGAGCAGTAGTCCCGCTGGTGCAGTGGATTCGTTGAGGGATACCGTCATAGCTAAGGCCCAGGCGTCCAGACGTTGCAGGTACTCTGCTCGAACGCAGCGTAAACCCAGCATAAGGAGACGTAGTGGGCCAATCGCTGCACCAACAGCTTGAACACACCGCTCTGAGGTGGCCGCTAACTCATCCGCTGCACCCTGCAGGTCAAGGAATGATCCGAATTGCTCATCTGGAGCATCCTCCTCAGGCTGGGAACGGTGGCAGGTGGGCTGACCATGACGCCGCAGGAAGCGACCCAATGCCTGCGGCATGATACCACGATAAGCCAGATCGTGCCCCTGTTCCGCGTTGGTGACGGCTCGACTGCTGGACTCCTCGTCATGTCCAAAATCTTCTATCTCGGAATTGAGCGGGACGAACCATTTCCATGCTGACAAGATCGGCCAGCGTTGTACTGTACCTTCTGCTGCCACTTTCCGAGTAAGGTTTGCCCGATTCGCTGCCTGGATGAGCTCGGGGGAGGTGACAACCCGCCCCAGTGCCCTCTCTAAGTCATCCCTCAACCGGTTGACCAAGGCTTCCATAGCCGGGCAGGCCATGATAACATGTCTGGGTGTGCCAGGCCGAGTCCGGCATAAAGGGCATGTTCTGAGCGGGTGCCCGGAGAGCTGGGCCCAGCTCTGTAATACGAGCCAAATGCCTGGCAAAAAGCAATTATATATTATAATTATTAAAGAAGCAATAAATATGAGTGCACGCCTGGGCAATACGTATCAAAATGATTTGCTAAGCGCCGTGCATATCGACAGTACCGAAAAGGTAGACTACCAGCCGGGTCGTGCTAAAGCCAGCGAGGCAAAGCGACCCATAGCGGGGCAAGCCGAAAGCACTACGAGAAATCAAGCAAGAAAAATATTCTATCTAATTCAGTAGGATATATTTGTTGCCGATGATTTTGCGATACGATACGAAAATAATCAAAGAAATCAAATAATGAGGAAAAAATATCGTCTTCATACGATTAATTAATATAAATAATTGAAAGAAGGATGTTTTTCGTATCCAAAATAGTGCCGGACGAATATATTCGTAGATGAAATTGGGTCTTGTCTGGGCGGTACTAATTGGGCAAGGCATGTTGAGTGAATGTTGTGCAAAGAAAGACGATCAAGCACGGTAGTGATAATATCATGTTCGTAATTCGTTGTCGATATAGTCAAGGCGACGATTCTGCGGAGCAGACTCAGCATCGGATTCGGGAGCGATTATATACGATATATCTAATATTATTGCTTTCCGATATTGTATGAGTATAACGCGATGATGTATCATAATCCAGAAAATATCTTTGAATTAGCTCTATTAGTAGTCTTCAAATTCGTGGGAGAAAAATGCCAGCGCCAAGTAGTATATCGCTACCAAATAGACCAGCACTGAAGCGGAGCAATACATTGTTCAAGGTTCTGTGGGCCTATATCTGCGCTGGAGCAAGGTCGTCCAGATCCAGCCGTTCATCGATATCTCGTGCCAGAGTGAAGCGAGCTTAAAATCTATATTTCTAATATCAGAATAGAAAAAAAAATTCATAATATTCTTAAGATATCGTAAATTCTGTATGTACCAAAGAAATATAAAGACTGGGGGGCGAGGCGAAATATTATATAATATAAACCATAATTTTTGAGAGATCTTATATTGCTTCTAATAATTCTAATATCGTATTCGTTAAAGACCAGAATTTTACGACTCTCCAGAAAATATTCATCAAATTTGTGCTAGGCTACCCCTATCATGAAATTTGAAATGCCCGAGAAGAAAACCTCGCCAAGGTTAAACAATAAGTAGTATAAACATACTAAGCAGAGTCTCGAGCAACATAATATAGCTAGGCGACAGAATTACAGGCCGGCCAATACGAGATTTTTTAAATAACTTGCCGTTATAATATAATAATTAAAAACAAAAGCATAAAATCTAAGAAAAATTCAATACAATATAAGTTATATTAAAGATAAAAATAATCTAGTCTATGTAATTTATCTATTTATTCAAAAAAAATTTTATTCATAATATACGACAAATTTTATTAAAAAGTAATCAAAAAATCTTTATATAAATTTCATATAAGAAAAAATATTTCTAAAAAGGCTTTTATTTATATTAATTATTTAAAATCTTATCTCTATATTATATTTTCAAATTTATCAGAATCCTTTATATTATTATCAAATTTAATATTCGTATCCATTCTTAAATCGTATTATTATCTAAACATCCAGACTATGCTCACATTAGAGAAAAATCTTATCGCGATCCGATAAATAGGCCTTTCTCTACATCTGTTTTAGAATCCCTCCAACAAGATATTCAAGTCTATAGTGCGCATCTTTTTCCCAACCATTTGGCACGCGTGCCGTATGACACTTCCCGGAGAAGCCACGGCCTCGCATTTCGAGGTGGCTGAATACGAAATTCGGATTAGTTATCAATATGAAGAGGGGTTTCCCAGAACCTTGCCTCCAGGTTCCTCTTGCCAGGCTCTTCCTTGCTAGGCTTTAGGATTCAATGTCTGGGGTTTAAGGTTGAAGGTTCAGGGCCTGTGGGGCCTTTCGGCAACAATGCACACGCTTTGATTCCTGGGGTGTCTTCTTCGAGGGCCGGAGTGTTTCACTAGACTTGGCAGGACGGATTTCGCTCGGGACACCATTCTGACAAGAGAGAGAGAGCCAGAGCGACACAGAGAAAGACAGAGGGAGGGCGAGATCTAAAACAACTAGGGGGGAGGAAAACGTACAAAGAAAAGCTAACACGAAAATTCTGTTTTTTTCTGAAGTTCGGATTCGCCTAGGTACCGATTTGTATAACTGCAATTTCAAGCGCAACCAAACATGACAAGGAATCTCCTGGGCGTAAGTGCGACCTGCCACCTGCAAAGCCATGACACACTGTAAGTTTCTGTAGCTTTCTCTGTGATGAGCTGTTGCTGTGTTTAGTGTCATACACTTGGATTGCAGGTATCTGGATCTTTCGCTTCTTAAAAATACCCTCAATCACTATGCAAAAAGCCCTTCTCACTGAACGCAGGCTTGAGCCCTGAATCTGGCGCATACAAGGCATACAACATATAGAATATCCGCCGACCCCGTCGGGCGGCGCCAGTGATATCCCGAGAGGTTTTCCGTCTCTTGGGTAGTTTTGGTTTGGCGCCACCGGGCCTTCACCACCTTCACCACCCCCACCACTCTTGGGTAGTTTTGGCTTGGCGCCACCGGGCCTTCACCACCTTCACCACCACTCACACTGCTTCCAGCATTCGTAGAGGTTTTTGTATGTGTTTAGAGAGTATTTAAAGGCTGCCAATGCGTGCCCTGACCCCCCCCCCCCCCCCCCCCCCCCCCC
>CAJNJA010012470.1:0-13109 GCA_905231915.1 Symbiodinium necroappetens | reverse complement strand
GGTAGTGGTAGTGGTAGTGGTAGTGGTAGTGGCAGTAGCAGTAGTAGTAGTAGTAGTCGTCGTCGTCGTCGTAGTAGTAGTAGTAGAAGTAGAAGTAGAAGTAGTAGTAGTAGTAGTAGTAGCAACAACAGCAGCAGTTACTAGCTGCCTTGTCCAGGTCAGCCCTAGGCCGCGCTTTCTGCCTTTATAGGGCCCTTGTAGTCATCGCTGTAGTCACGCTTAGTGTAGCACCCTTGTAGCATCCTTACGCTGTAGTAGCCCTTAGCCGAATTGTCTACAGGATCGGCGACACACGCTTTACTGGCGTGTATGCGGCGCAAGGAGACCACCATCGCAGCTCGGCTGGGGAAGTTCGGTCTGCTCCCCCTTTTTCAGGGTTCATATAAAGGTTCCTTGAACAAAGACCCTGCAAGGGTTCCGACAGGGGACCTCTGTGTGGAGCCCTGGTGCAAAATAGAATCCGAAAGGATCCTTCCGAGTGATTTCTTTACCGCTCTGGCAGTTCTGGGGTTTTTCGTTGGGGCTCTTGGAGATGGGGTTGGCCATGGCCTGAGGCTTAGGGCTCCTTCCTTCTTTTCTTTTCTGCGGCAAAGTGAGTGCGTCCTTGTCGTAGCCAATAAGCGTATTGACATGAATTGATTCAATCGATTCCTGATGTGATGCCAAGTACTCGGACGCCGCAATCTCTAGCATCGGGACCTACTGCAACATGATTTTCACCGCAGTTGAAGGCTGAAAGCCCGCTGACCTTAACCTCGAAAGCCTATATTATACCTTACACCAACAAAATTAAACTCCAAACCAGTATAAGCCCTAAATACCGTCTCTGCCCATTCCCTTCATAGGCAGCGTTGGAAGCTGCCTTGGCTTCTCACAGTCTGCCTGAGGCTTAGATAGCTTCCAGGTTGGAGGCATATACTGTAGGTGTGATAATTATTCGAACAGGCTGTTTGGGTATGCTAATCACACAAGCAAGGGATTATAAGACGATGCTACGGTCAATTGTTCCGCATAACTATATCAGTTGCTTTAATCTTCAGGACTCAGGCCAAACCTGAGGGAAGTGAGGGAGTCGTCTGGAGGGCAACTTGTGGCGACTTGAATGTGCCGGGCTTCAGGATCGAGGATGTGTACTGCCATGTAAAGCCCGAATTAAAACCCCGTTCCCTAAACCCATATATCCTGGTTTGGGATTGCATCTCCAGTTTCTTGTCGATTCAGGCCTGGCTTGTCCTTCCCAGTCGATCCCAAGTCGTGTTTTGCCTGTGGCTCTAATACAGAGGCCTTCAGTTCCTTGGTCTGATGAAATACTATAAAGGAGCCCAAATCCCTAGTCTAGTTATTAAGGTCCCCTACATCATGCCCAGGATTGTGGGTGGGCGTGCTGGATGACCAGCTATTGTTTGTCGTGGCGAAGTTTGGGTAGCCAGTGTATTGTGATTCGGTACTGCCCCCACCCAGTAGCAGCTGGAAATGCTTAGAATTTCTTATGTATGTATGTATTTCTATATATATATATATAGATGTGTGGGGCCCTTACAGACACCCTCATGATAGACTGCTGCTGTAGGCGGGCAGCACCCAAACTGCATGTCTTCTCGGCCCTGGTCTGCTTGGTCCCTGCACTTTCAGACCCAGCTGCAGTGCCTGAGGGTGGGGTTTAGGGTCGAAGGTTTGGGGATTTGTGTGCCTCTTCTTGGCATGTTGTGCCCTGGAAATGCGCATGAGCAATCACACTGATCGCCACTGCTGCCATTTTCCAAAGAAGCAGCTTCAACTCCTTCGCCTGTGTAGGTCTGAAGAAGTAGAAACATTCACGAATTTGTTTTGTTTTGGGTTGTAAATTTTTTTGTTCATGTAGCAACATGTAACTCGACAGCATGATATAAAGACAGAAAATATTGACATGCGTCCGGCTGCTGGTACTCCGAATGCTGCCCGCCATCGTTTTACCAGCAACATCCGTGCTCGTTATTGCGATGGCCAGCAAAGAGGCTGCTTTTGATCCCTTGCCGATTTATGGGGTTTCATCTCCGGCTTCAGTAAAGTACCCCTTGAGTAAACTAGTAAGAAGGGCCCCAATCTACCGTTTTGATCCTTCCAGGGGTTGGCAGATCCAAGCCGCATCAACGACCTTGGCTGGACTGATGCACATCACGTAGCATATGGGTGGCCTATCCAAGCGGCGCATGGGACGACTTTCTCGATACCTCCTGAAAAGCACCATATGTCGTCATTCAATCAAGTCACCGACGAGTTCCTTTGTTTGCGAAATGACTTTGGGCAGACGGCACTGCATTTAGCAGTGCGACAGGACCACGACGAGCTTGTCTCCTTCCTTATCTTGACGAGAAAACTACCATGCCTGGATGTGGGGAATGGAGACGGAGATACACCGCTGCACTATGCAGCTGCATGGGGACGCAGGGAGAGCGCTCGGTTGCTGATTCAAGGGGGTGCAGATCCGTCCATCCTAAACAATCAAGCCAAAACTCCCATGGATGATGCACTCTCATTTGGCCATCCAGACATTTGGTCCATCATGTCCCAGGAAAAGATGCCTCAGCATGCAAAGTCGATAGAGTTATGAAGGGCCCCAGTTCGCCAGAGACCAGCTGCAATTCAGATCCTTGCCGGTGTACAGAAAGGCTTCAGGATCTTGGCGCTGCCACGCATCCTGCCTACGGTCTCCATTATTGTTCTCTTTGGCTACCCAATAGCATGGTTAGGAACTTAAAGTAGCGGAACAAGGTATACATGACCCTAGAATGGAGACTGCAGGTACATTCGGCGGTCAGGATGCTTATGATAGCTCATGCCTGCAGCATCCTAAGCTTGAAACACGGCAGGATATATCCCCAGGTGCAGCCCGAAATCCTGAGCCCAAAACCTTCAACTGGCTGTAACTTCAACCCCAAAGCCCCGAACCCAAGGGAATGCCCTAGGTGAGCACCTTACGGTTCCTTGTCAGACCTGCCACAGGGCCTCTGCGCGCTTCGTCAATGCTTTCATTGGTAAGTATAGACTGGAGTTTGAAATCTCGGCATGCAAGTCAGAACCGCCGTAAGGAATGCTGCAAAACCACTTTTGTTACGGTACCAACCTGCTTAACTCAAGTCAACAGTCATTCAACACGGAGCTAATCTTCGTTACGCCCACTTTCTCTTTACTTCAGACACCAATTAGGCCACAACACACAATCAGAATGAAACCGTTAACTTCCCACATCACCCAAGCCTAACGTACGACTTACTGTAAATATACGATCATCTACGATGATCTGATGCATGTATGCACCTTGGAAGAAAGGCCTGCCGACTTGTGTTCGTGCTCACCCTAAACCCTGAACGCTACACCCTAAACCCTAAACTTTAAGCCCTAAGTTCCAAAGCTTAAGCCCCTTGACCCCTTAAACCCCCTAAGCCCGAAACTCTCAACCCTAAAACCCACTAAACCCCTTAAAGCATAATAACCCTAAGCCCTAAACCCTAAATCATAAAACCCCTCAACCCTAAACCCTAAATCATAAACCCCTAAACCCTAAATCCATAATACCCCTAAGCCCCAACCCCCCTAAACCCTAAACCCCTAAACCCTAAACCCTTAAACCCTAAACCCTTAAACCATAAACCCCTGAACCCTAAATCCATAATACCCCTAAGCCCCAAACCCCCTAAACCCTAAACCCTTAAACCATAATACCCCTAAGCCCTAAATCCAGGTCCTGGTCGACCCCTCAGTTGCCAGAGGAAGCCTGGCTTTCCGCCAAGGACCGAAATCCCTGAGATTTAGGCTTGGGGTTCTTTGGCTTTTGGGTTTTTTGGGGTTAAGGGTTTAGGTTCGTGGCTTTTGGATTTTGGGGGTTAAGGGTTTAGGGATTTAGGATTGAGGTTCTTTGGCGTTGGGGTTTTGGGGGTTAAGGGTTTAGGGTTTAGGGTTTAGGATTGAGGTTATTGGCTTTTGGGTTTCGGGGGTCAAGGGTGTGTAGGGCGTCGTTGAGGTTTCTTGGAGCTTTCGGGGTTCTGGAGTTTAGGATTGAGGGTTGCAGGAGCTTCTCACTGCTCAACAGGGTTTAGGGATGTTAGGGTTTAGGGGTTTAGGGGTTGAGGGTTTAGGGGTTTAGGGTTTAGGGTGGGATGTTATGATCTGCTCTTAAATTCACCACAGAGGTGCTAGAAGTAGGGCTGCGTGGCTCAGGACTTGGGGTGCTTCGGCTCGGGTCTCGACGGAGGATAGCTAGAAGTTTTAAAGGTTGTCTAGGCTTATCAATTAAGGGTTTTTCTGGTGGTTGTAAAGTTCTGTATATATTACATGGGTACCAATGGAATTCATAGAGTGTTATGGTTTAGAGATGTTTGGGGCTGCAGGTTTAGAGGGTTTAGGGTTGAAAGGGTTCTCTCTCGGAAAGGATGACGAGGCTTCGGGAGTTGAGCCGCAGAGTCTGTCTGCTTGAAGTTGTAGTGCCCTGGATGAGGTACGATTTCATAGTGACACGTCGAGTCGACGGTTATTGAGTCTTGGCATTGAAGCCTTTGCAACTTTACTCCCTAAGCCCCAAAGGCCTAAGTAGCCTTTCATGTAGCTCGAGATTTCTGGGTTGGGATCGCTTTGAAGGTGGGTCAATCAACGACCCTGCTGTTAGCCCGATAAGAACGAAACCGTTGTAGTTCCCGCAACACACCCTTAAACCCTAAGCCAACCCTAAGCCCTAAACCCCTAAGCCCTAAACCCTAAAACCCTAATCCCCTAAACCCCTAAACCCTAAACCCCACACCCTAGGCCCCGATCCCCGGTGAACTCCAAAGGACTGGGCTCGGCATGGCTGCGATGCCGCGAGCTGCGGGGCAGAGCGCGTCTGCCTCCTGAAGATCCAGGCCCGTCGACTTATTAGGATTTAGGGTTTGGGGTTTAGAGTTTAGGGTTTAGGGTTTAGTTACCGAAAGGTTCCTGCGATGGTTCGGGTTTAGGGTTTAGGGTTCGGGTTTAGGGTTTAAGGTTTAGGGTTTAGGGTTTAGGGTTAATGGTTCGGGTTTCAGGGTTTCGGGTTTAAGGTTCATGTACCAATATCGTCGAATTTAGGCTTTCGGTAGTAGGAACTACAATGATGGTTTGGGTCAGTAGCCCTTCTGAAGCTTCAGGCCCGAGGACTTGGAGTGCGGGCAGCAGTGAATGCGAACAGTTTTGTACAAAAAGCATACATAGAGAGATGCATACATATGTACGTATGTACGCACATGCATGCGACATACATACATCCACATACTGATATTTATCTTCAAGGTTGTAGGTAGATGTACACACAGACACACCTACATTTACGTTTGCAAATATTTTTGTGTGTTTCATGTAGTTACAATGTACGGACCTATGTATACATAACCTCTGTGCATGTATGTATGTATGTATGTATGTATATGTATATGTATATGTATAAATATTATATATATATATGTAGCTTGACGCCGAAACCTGAAATCTGAATGTTGTGCCTGAAACCGAGGCTGCCAACTTTCAACTCCAAACCCTTGTTTTGGGTACTTCGACCCAGAGGACTCACTAAAACGTAAACCATGGAAAGTCAGACCGAATTGCGGAAGAGTCAGATTCTGTCCGAAATACTAACCTACATCGCTACTCTCCAACACCCAATCAAACCTGTAAAAACTGGCTATAGGGAGGGTTCTTGGGTCCTTCGCAGCCGTAGCAGACCCCAAGTCATGGAGCAGCAACAAGAAGGCACACATAAGCCGGCGGTTGGTCAGTGAAGGCTTTAGGGTTCAAGTTCGAGGTGTTAGGTTTTTTTTTCGGGTTCTAGAAGCTTCCGAGCTAAGGAGTGAGTTTAGGGTTCATGGGGTTGGGGTTGAAGGTTTGAGGGGCTTCTACGCCTTCGAGAATTCAGGGATTAGGGTTCAGGTGTTGACGGTTCAAAGGTTTGCAGGATTCAAGATTCAAGATCGAGAGTTCAGGGGTTAGGGCGCTGGGCGCTGGGTTTGAGGTTTAGAGAGCTTTGGATTTATGGGCCCAAGGCCATGCTCTCAAAATCAACTGCAGCGTTACACGGGGCTGTACTGTCAAGCTGCATGGTTCAGTCCACGTACCTAGGCTGCATGGTTCAGTCCACGTACCTATTCATTATACTCACATCACCCCCCCAAGAAAAATATAAATAACTAAATAAAAATAAATAAATACAATAATAAAACAAATAAGCTACATCTGTACCAACTATGCAGATTGAAAAGTATGAGGTGGTCGGGTCCATGAGGGCTTGTAGGGCAGCTCCGGTGCAGGACTCCAGTCGGCTGCTGGCCGGGCCAAGCAATGAAGCCGAGAGCAAGAAAGGGGAGCGGCCTGGGGCCACCAACTTGGATCCTCTAAGAACCCTATAAGCCCTATAAAATCCCATAAAACCCTACAAAACCCTATAAAATCCTATAAAAACCTATAAAACCCTATAAACCCTAAACCTCTAAGCCCTAAACTGTTTAGGGCCTAGGGGGTTAGGATTTCGGGTGCAGGGTCTAAGAGGTAAGGATTTAAGGCATAGAGCTCAGGGGATGAGGTTTTTGGGGACAGTGCTCAGTGCTCAGGGGAGAAGGGATAAGGGCTCGGGAGAAGGGGTTCAGGCTGGAGGGAAAGGTGCCCATGTTCCCTTCCAACCTTCAGGGATCGACAGAGAGGGAGTCAAGTTCTAAGTGGGTGTGTGGAGGATAAAGGTATGTGGGAGGAAGCAGGCTATGGCACAGCACGCGCATTTCTGCATTCAGCGGTTGGCAGTTCTCGCCGAAACCGGGACGGTGATGGAAGGTGGGGATCGGGGAGGGCGGCAGACCCTAAACCTCAAAAAGTAAAACCTAGACCCCTGATTAAGCCCTAAACCCCTCAACCCGAAACTTATGCCTGAGCCTTCTACGTCTTCGCTCTTCAGGTCATGAGATTCGGAGCCTTCCGACGGGAGTAACCGAATGCATCCCATATATAAGGTGTATTTAGACAGCTAAGGGCATCGTGCTACGCAATTCGCAGGCTCAGAGGTCTGATAATCACGAGACTGTGCAATCCTCAGCGTTCCTTAAGGTATTTTCTCTAATCCTGTCAATCCTTACTGAGCCCTCATAAAGCCCTTATACAGCATAGCCCTCGAATCGGGAAGCCGCTTCAAAAACCATAAACCCTAACACCCTCTAAACCCTACACCCCAAACCCTGACACCCTCTAAAGCCTAAGCCCTAAGCCCTGACACCCTTTAAACCCTAAACCCTAACATCCTCCTAAACCCTAAACCCTAAACCATAATTCCCGAGCCCCAGACCCTCCACCCTAGCAGCCTGAAGCCAAAGCCAGGCTGATGAGAGCAACCTGGTTCTGGATCGGGGCTTTCTATTTTGGCCCGGGATCCTGGAGGTGTTGATGGCTCCTGGGTTCTTGTGAAGGGATCTAGTTTCAGTTACCATGATAGGGATCTATAGTAAATAATATGGTTTCCTTATTGCAGTAACTTAAGTTGAATCCGGGCTCTTGTTAAGGGCTCTTAGGGTTCATAAGGTTGAGGGTTTTCGGGTTGGGGGGGTGTTGGGGCTTAAGGGTTAGGGCTTTCAGGTTGGGGTTTCGGGGGTCAGGGTTTTTTGGTTTGGGTGTAGACGTTTAGGGTTTAGGGGTTTAGGGTTTAGGGGTTTGAGGGTTTATAGGGGTTAGGGTTTAGGGTTTTAGGTGAGGGGCCGGAATGGAAAAGATGGGGAGTAGAAGTTCGAATCACCGTGCGGGAACGCATGTGGTCTTGCTTCAATCGATTGTGGCTGGCTTTGCGGCTCCGTACATTTTCAGTGTATGTATATCTGACAGCGGCTTCAGCGAGCGGCGCGGACAAGCAGAGCAAGGTTCAGTAGAGTTCGCACACGCCTCAAACATCGCTAGCTGCCACCTCCGGCTTTTGTAGTTCTTCAACCTAACGAGTATGAAACCTTTTGCAGATCTGAGTATTTCGTAATTCGTAGTGACCTACCCGAACACTCCCGCCCCCTGTAATTACACCTATCATGCGACCCCCCCAAAACCATAATGAGGATGGTCGGTTGTAATTCAACCGGACCCTAGAAAACTCGAGTGCCCTGTAGTGGCGCAAGTTTGAGAGGTTCGGCCTGCTTGCAGCGGGCATACTACCCGATCCTCGACAAGGATGGAAAAGAGGCCGACGTTTGCGGGGCTAAGCTTCGGTAACCAAGAAGGTCCCTTTGAACCACTATGACTTCAAAATCCCGAAACCCTAAAATCCCAGAATCCCTGAGCCTCGGGGTCCGTATACCCCCAAGTCTCTGACTCGCAAGCCCCCCAAGCCTTGAAGCCCTTAGCCTTCAATCCCTAAACAGGTTTAGGGTTTAGGGGTTAGGCCCTAAACCCTAAAGCCTCGGCCCTAAACCCTAAACCCTAAAGCTTAAACATCCCTAAACTCCTAAACCATAAGCTTCCAAGCCCAAGTCCCCAAACCCCACCGCCAAAGCTGAACGCCCGAACTGGAATTTGGGTCGCCATGGCCAAGAGGCCTGGGAGAGTTGTGGGTATAGCCCGGTATAGCGATAGGGGTCGCAATGTAGTATTCAACATCACCGAGCAGTCACAGTAGACTGTCGATATTCTTCATTCTGAAAGCTCGAGAGCATGGGATTGCGAGCCTGCGACAAGGGGTTCTGAAAACTACTTGGTCATTGGAGACAGTATACTCGCAATACCGAGCAACAGGTAAGGTGCTTGCATTTTCCATCCCATATAAAAGCCTTTACCCAGACCTGCCAAACTCCCTTAGTTAAGGCATATACCTTAATTATCCTTTGATTATGGGAGTGTCTAGGTGCAAAGCCTTTCGGAACAATCAAAACAACAGACACCCCTGCGCAGCCCCACGACATTTGGGATCTTCTGGGCATTACGATGCTCCTCTTCAGCGTCAATCTCTTTGCTGTGGGCCGGAAGCAACTTGGCTCTAAAAACTAGGCCGAAGTGGCCCGAAACCCTAGACCCAAAACCCTCCCGGCCGGAAGTTGAGCAGCTAGTGATACCATTACTTAGGGTTCCAAGTTCCTGTGACCATCGAACAAGACAGCCCAAAGCCCTAGTTTGGTTGTTTGGGACTCTATGTTAGAGTCACTAATATAAGTCATTTCAATCAATGAAAATGCCAGGACCTTTGAAGAACCCCGCAGTCCACCATGATGCTCCATCAAAATTTAGGATCAGCCCAAGACCCGAACTTGTCGACTTTAGCTCGACACACTACACCTACATACTTGCACGAAGCCTGTACTATTACTACGTATTGACTAACTTACTTATGAGGGCCCTACGCATGACTCGGTTGCGGAGTACAGTAAACGTTAAACCTGAGCCACAAACTCCAGAATGTGGAAGCCCCCCCAAAGGATTGTGCAGCGGAGCCGAACTACCAAGAAACAGCTTGCCTAGTATTCAAAGAGTCACCACGGAACCGTAAGTTCGAGACTGCCTTGTCTGAAAAGGTACTACATCGAGCGGCCCCGGCATGGAGTTATGCCATGGTAGTTCCGGTCTTGACTGGCCAGGGTGGAAAGTTGCTGTAGGGTCTTCGGGGTTCAGGGATGAGAAAATCACGCGAGTCGTGCCGAGATGCTTCGGATTTGACTGGACTTCTGAGATTGCGGAGTCTGACGGGTGAGGTTGGTTTAGCGTGTGAGTTTGTGGCTGCTTTTGGTGGGACTTCTCACCTTGTCAGGAGTCAGGCTGCTGTGCCTATGCTTCAGGGTCGAGCATTCACATGTTCCCAGTTGAGCACCGCTGATGCCCTCCATTGTAGCTCTTTTTTGGATTGCCTTGTTTATCAAGGTTCCACACCAAGTACTGGATCAGCCAAAGGACCTAAGTTGGAGAGCGTAGGTAGGACCACTTGAGAGCAAAAGGAGTGTGACGCATGCAGTCTAAACCCAAACCCCTTCAAAGACCCCACACCTCCAAGCTTCACCAATGTATACAGACTCCTGGATAACTGGCAATCGTATTCCTCAGATCTAATCATCGAGGCTCTTTCCCAAGAATCTGCGAACAATAACTGGTGAAACCTCGCTCTAAGTATGCAGGCCGAATGAATGCCCAGATAAGACAGTTTGGGCACCAGGTCGTGGCCTCCGGGGTCGCACTTAATTTGCGACTCCAAACCCTGAAAAGCCTCAACTGTCAGCACTATGAATCTAAATCTAAACCTAGGCCCCCGACCCATCTCTGTGCCACAACTTCACGCCATTCAAGACCACAGGGTCGTATACACCCTACTAAACCCTAAAGCCCTTAATCCTACCCTAAACCCCAAAACCTTAAACAAAAAAACTAAAACCCCTAACCCTACCCTAAACCCCAAAACCGAAAGCCCTTAACCCCACCCTAAACCCCAAAACCTAAAGCCCTTAACCCTACCCTAAACCCTAGGGCCCTAGAGCCCAAAACATGAAGTACACTCTTAGGGGGCTTTCCCTGAGAACCCTGCAGCTGCAGCTTGGGCTGTCTGCCTTATTTTTCCTACTTTTCTTATATATCTCTGAGATTATACTGTACTCTATTATATTCGTATATCATAGTGCAGTAATAGTATAGTAAGCTGTATTATAGTACCGTCTTGTTTCGCCAGGAAGGGCCAGCGGACAAAATTCATCTACGATGGCCGGCAGCGGGAGGCTGACTTTGGGTGCCGAGAGTTTTCCCAGGATCTAGGAAGCCCCTGGGGTTTAGGGTTTAGGGGTTTAGGGTTTAGGGTTAGGTTGGGGTTTAACCTTTTCTGCTCTGTATGGTTATTGTTATCAATATGGTTGTTTTTGGTAGTACTGCCATTAGTCTTAATCTGAGTCCTTTAAAGAAATTTTCTTGTTAAATCTGATCCTCATTGTCGTTATAAGCGGTGTGACAACAATGACTATCATTACTATCAGCAGCACGACTACTATTATCATTAGTAATGCTACTGCTATTTTTTCTTATCTATGTTTATATTCCGAAACAAGACCCTTGGAACAATCGACTGGGACTCCTTAGGCAGGTTTTACTTGGAGCGTAAGCACAGCACTCAACCTTCAGGAAGTTAGTTGTGCAGGATTCCGGGATATTGTTACTTGTAAGATGTTCTAAGGTCAAACAGAGCAACTTACCCTGTCAGGGCAGAGGGTCGCCTCCTTTGGAGATGTTTCGTAAAAGTTTTTTTGAGGGCCTCCAAAACCGGCGTACGGTCAGCCCGGCTAGAACATAAGACACGGAGGCGGGCTTTGTCGTTGACACTCCGGGCTTAGATCAGGTTTACGATGGCAGATTTCGGGCAGATTCCAAACCCTAACAGTGCCAGGGGCACCTAGACCAGGATCCCGTGAGCCTCGGATGGGTGTTGGGCGCTATAGAATCTAATTACCGGTATGCGCAATCATGCCCCTCAAAATATTCAGTGCTTACTAGACCCACGTGCCTGGAATCGTTCTGTCCTTTGCACGATTCGGGTGAAGGGGTGTCATCTGAAACCTTCTCTCGTTTCACCTTTGATCTCGCCATAATTTCATAGGCAGGGTTCTTTTCACCGTTTCTAGTTCGGGCTTCGCAAGGGTTACTCAGGGCTTGATCAGGGCTCTTCAGGGCGTTTATGACGGTGACTCAGGGTTTTTATTTATGCAGGCCATTTTCGGACTGGCAGCGCCTCTCGAGTCGTCTGCTGCGAAGACCAGGTGGCAAAGTAAGGGATCTATTGGGTTTTCGACCATCGAAGCTTCATTAGACTCTGGACTATACCACGAACTCCGAAGTCTTCACACTTTACATCCTTAGGCCAGTGTAAGTCGGGGTATACTCCTGCGCGGAGACTTCACCTCAATCGATTACCGACGAAAGAAGCCGGGCTGATGCACTGTGCCGGTTGCGAACCTCGAGACTGGCCCGTGCTTCGACCCAGCACCTCACCCACCTGGGTCACCTGAGGCTGGGTTTAGGGTTTAGGGCTCAGGGTTCAGGGTTTGGGGTTTAGGGCTTAGGGTTTCGGGTTTAGGGTTTTGGGGTTTAGGGCTTCGGGTTTGGGGTTTAGAGCCCCTGTTCGCGGCTTCGTGGAGCTAAGTTCTAACCCCTCAAACCCCTAGACCCCAAATGCTGCGCCTTACACGGCAAGCCATTGTCCCTACACCCCCTCTCTCTATACCTATATTTATATATGTATACTTACATGTTAAAGAATTATATATATATATATATGTGTGTGTGTGTGTGCGTGTGTGTTAAAGAACACTCTATATATATATGTATATGTATATATGTATATATGTATATATGTATATATATATATATGTTAAAATATTATAAATATGTATGTATGTATGTATGTATGTAAGTATTTGTCACAAAATGTTCCGTCGCTCTCTAGAAAGGCCACCCAGCGGATCTTCCGCATCTTGGAGGTCATGGCCCTCTCCCCAGAAGGGCATTGCAGAAGAAGCGGCTTAAAGCCTTGAAGGCTCTGTGGCTTTCAGGGCTTTGGGCCTAGAGTAGAGTTTAGGGTTTACCCGAAACCCGAAAAGACCGACCTTTTTTGGGTTCCTTATTATGGTTTCTATATATAGTGCTTTAAAATGGCAGGTCTTTTCGGTTACAGGTCGGGTTTAGGGGGCCATGGGCACCAACCGGAACTCCACCGAGCGCCCTGAGCCACCGCGACCCCCGCAGTTCCAGACGAGTGTTTAAGATGGAGGGATCACGGTTTCCAATGCTCTGGCTCTGAACCCTGCCGAAAACCTTAAACCTAAACCCTCATCCACTGTAATTAGGGGTGTGTGTGTGTATGTATATATATATATATGTATATATATATATATATGCATGCACATGTATATGTTTGTGTATATAAATATATCTATAGATGGAGGCTGTAGGACTGCAGAGAACCTGACTTTGAGGTTGAGTGCTTCTGTCTGAGGCGCACTCCTTGAACTAGATTAGATGACGTCATAGTATGCAGGAACCGATTATCACGCACATAGTCACAACATTAGTGATCAGCATCTTCAAAGATGCTATCTTACAGTCTGGCATGTCTGGTAAACACACACACACGTGTATACATATAT
>CAJNJA010012469.1:0-11651 GCA_905231915.1 Symbiodinium necroappetens | reverse complement strand
CTTGGCCTTGGCCGGCAGCGTCCGCGATGTGCTGGTGCCAACGGGGTTTGGGGTGTAGCATGCCTGAAAGCTGTAATAAAAGGGCCCTGAATAGTCGGAACAGGATCTTGTTGTTTCCTCTATAAGTATAATTCGGAACCCCCTTTGGACTAATACTGGTCACTGTTAGGCTTCTATACCAGGCGTCAGTCATAGTTTCGAGTCGAGGTTTATGGGTTCGGGGGTGAGGGACTTGGGATCTAGGGTTCAGGACTCAGGATCTAGGTTTCACGGTGAAGGATTTAGGGGATGGGCTTGGGGTGGTGGCAAGCATCCACATGAACAGTTCAACAAGCGATGAATTCCTGGTCACTTTCGATGACCCGGTGTGATTTACTTTTTTCCCCGTTTATGTGCCTACCCACAGATAGAAGCATATGCGCATACTCATGAGATCTACTGACCAGTGACGTTAAATGTGTTTGGCGTAAATTACTTTCTTGCCGATTAAGAATCAGAAGAACGGTTTTAGGGGCCGTTACGGGGAGTAGTTTTTTGGGGCTTCGCAACGCCTGCTAGCGGCTGGTGGCGTGTCAGACCTCTGAGGGGTTTTGCAGCCCTCCAGCATACTGCCAGACAGCCGGTTCAATAAACCGATAGTAAACCGATAGCTCAGGGATTACTACTGCGCTACACTACTACGACGACGACGACGGCGANNTCCTACTCCTAGTCCTACTACTACTACTACTACTACTACTACTCCTACTCCTACTCCTACTCCTACTCCTACTCCTACTGCTACTGCTACTGCTACTGCTACCGCTACTATCCACCCCCCCCCCCCTACCAACTATGCTTGCTCTATCCGGGCTGGGCAGTGGCAGCTTCCATCTTCCCAACTGCGACAGCTGCAAAGAGTGCAGGGGCTCAGGCTCCCTATCTGTGACAACTGTAAAAGTTGCAGAGGCTCACTTTCCTTAATTGTCGCAGCGGGTGAAGTTGCAGAGGCTCAGGCCCAAAATCTGCGACAGCAGCTAGAGTTGCAAATCCGACGGGGAAGAAACTGGTGGTCGGATAGTGCGAAATGGCTGTAAATACGGTGCAAAACGCAGGTGCGGCCAAGAAGGTTTTAACACTCCTAATTTTTTAAGCCTGAAGCGCAACATCTTAAACATCAAAAGCAAAGATGGCAGCCGTATGTGGGAGGGGCTCGCCAACACCCTTAAAGCCCAGATCTCGGCGTAGGAGGGTTTGCTGTCGAAGTGGTGCATGGTGTGCGAGCGCTAGGGTGTGGAGATATTGTTCGGGTGTCCGCAGTCCGCGAGCAGTGTTGTGATCATCTCCGAAAAAAGCTTCTCCCCACCCATATTCGAGTTTTTGCCGAAAGCCCTCCGAAATCCCAAGGTCGAGTTCGCAAAGTCCAGAAGTAGGTATTGGTGGCAACATAAGGTGGTCCGATATCACGAAAGTACTGTAAATACCGAGTGAAACGGATATTTGTTCGGGGGGTCTGCGTAACACTGTCGTCATCATTCCCCCCAGTCACCGACTCCTCAGTCTCCCTTCAATAAGTTTCTATAGGGTTTCTATCTGGAAACTTGTGGGTACTGGAAGGGTAGTTCTCTAAATCAGGCTCCATTTTTAGGTCCCCAAGATAGTACACTTATGAAAAGGGCCCGAAAAGGGACCCTAACTTAGAGAACTACCCATGTGCATATGACAAACAGCAAGTGTACGTATGTAACCAGATGTAATCTTGTTCTGGGGCAGTGGACCTGCCGTGAGTGCAGTTTAGGGACCTTAATGATGGGAATAGGGTTTCGGGGGTATGTCACAACCCTAAACCCTAAAACCTAAACCCTAAAACCCTAAACCCTAAACTGTTTGTAAAGTTTAAACGGGCTATAGATGACCTCGACGAGTTGTCCCGCCCTCTATTCTCAGTTTCCGACCCTTGTGCAAGGTGTTTCGGGACCGAAAGGTTCGGGACTCAGAGCAGTGTTTTGGGAAGGAGAGCTTATCGGGGCAAGTGCGCAGTGTGTGGCTCCAAAGGAGTGATCGGAAATATGCAACTAAGGCAGGGGAGTTGTAGTGTTTGTTCGGGATCTGAGTGCGTCTTTGTCTTGGGTGGAGGAGTTGCGTTTCGGATTCTGATTGTTTAGGGTTACGGCTTGGACGACCGTATGTCTGGCTCGTAGGGGATGACAGGAATTTCAGGAATTTCAAAGGATTCCATCGCTCGAAGCTTCTATGGACTTTGAAGCGAACCAGACTTGGGTCTTCGGGCTCCCATGGTTGAAAAATGCGCCTTATCGGGTTCAAGGGCCGCCGAAGAATTGCTAAGACGAAGAGTGGGTCCAGGGGCCGGAATAGTCTCAATCTTGCAGGGGGCCAAAGCAGTCCAGAAGCCCCTTTGCGAAAGCTTGAAAGGACCCTACAGAGGAACCTCGTAGAACAAATAAATTATAGCATCTGCTAAAAAAGAAGATTATAGTTATGGTAGAACCCTTACGATAGACCTCATAGAGCCCATAAGTGGACCCTTGAAAGGAAGCAAAAAATAGTGCAAGAACCGACGATGCAAGGATCCGATCACCAAAGCCAGCCGCTTGCAGCCTTCACTGGATTATGAGGTTCCGGCCCGAGACCCTAAACCTAAACCCCTAAACCCTAAACCCTAGGCCCTAAACCCTAAACTGGGACCAACGGTTAAAGGTGTAGGCTCTAGGGTTTTAGGGTATAGAGTTTGGGGTCAAAGGCTTAGGGTGTTTCAGGATAGGGTTTGCGATCAGGGGTGTAAGGTCTTTTGTCTAAAGTTTCGGATTTCAGGTATCCTGATGGGTATTTAGGGTTATCGGGGTTTGGGGTCCTAAACCCTAAACTCAAGGATTTAGGGTTTGGAGTCAAGGCTGTGGGAATCTTGTCAAGGGACCACGAAGGGTATGTGGGGTGCATCGGCTCGCATTTGGGTTGGGCTGTCCCTAAACCCTGAACCCTAAGCGATCTGACTCTCTGAACTGTAAACTTCGATGAGCCTCATCGTTAAAACTTGGGTAGTTCTCTAAATTAGGGTCTCTTTGCTTTTATTAAGGTCCCCAATTTAGTACGGCAGCCTTGCAAAAAGGTCCCTAAAAGGGACCCTCATCTAGAGAACGACCCAGTTGATACCGCCCATTGAAAGTGTTTCAGAAGACACAATCATAATGATGATAATAACCTATAGGCTATAAGTAACAACAGGTTATAAACCCTAAACCCTGAACCCCTACACCCTAAACCCTAAACCCACCAAACCTCCAGACAAACCTCGTCCATAGTATCAAGGATCGCCGGAAGGCAGGGAAGTTGCAAGTCCTGAAGCCAGGAGACTATGATGCGCAATCTAGCGGCCTGAATTAGTATATCCTGACGAGTAAGGCGGTTTAGGGTTTAGGGGTGTAGGGTTTAAGGATTTAGGGTTTAGGGGTTTAGACTGTTGATAGTATGATGAATAGGTGGAGCTCCTTGAGCTGTTGTGCCGAAGGCCTTGCCACTCGATCAGGCCCCTAAACTTATCCTGCGCACACCGCAAACCCTAAGCAACCTTAAACGCTAAGCAAGCCCGAAAGTAAAGACTCACACATTCACTCGCGTCTGTTTCAGCTACCATCAACACAGTATTGAAAACTCGTAGCAGGAATACTGGTAGTTGTGCTCGTACTACTCGCAACTATTAGCCGTCAATCCGATGGCAGCAGCAACAACAGCAATAGCAATAGCTGTCGTGCAATATCAAACGATGGCAATGCTAATCATACTATCAGCAGGACGGCATTGTTAGTCTCAGAATATCGTATTTATCATAGGAATGGTCAACATCAGAGTTACAAAGACACCCGCAACCAACATGTTTCAGGTGTCCGGCTTCGACGCGGCCATGGGCCGCTGGGTACCCGTGAGCGGTGAATTTGCCCTGGGCTTCGCGACGCTTGGGCTACGTTCTTTTGGGCTAGGGAGTTCTGTGTTTAAAGTTTATAGGCTAAATGCTGGAGGGTGCTTGGGGGCTTTGATTCTTCAGGATTCGTGGTTTAGGCTAGGGTTTTGGGGGCTTTGGGGTTCAGGGGATTCGGCGGCTTGCCAGGGTCCCAAGAGGGGTTCGATGGGGTGTTGGGGTGCTCATTGCCTTGGGTATCGAAGCCTTTGAGTTAGGGGTTTGGGGTTAAAAACAAGTGGCCTGCACAATGACCACTACTATTTTGGGGGCTCCTTATTAGAACTATATAGTATAACATAACCCGAAACCCTATTCCAATCATTAAGGCCCCTTTCATTAGGGTTTCGGCTTTGGGGCTGTGAGCTTGGGTTGAGGGTTATGGGGGCTCGGGGATTTAGTTTAGGGGCTGGTTTGGGTTGAGGGTTCAGGGTTTCGGGCTTTTTGGTGTTCCGGCGTTCGGGGGCTAGGATGTTGGGTTCATGGCTGAAGGCTTGTTGGCCGGGTGGTCTGGCGTTGAAGGTATCGGGTGTTTAGTGCCCTGTCAAGGTACAGGCCCTACGGTTTTACATCGCGCGGTCGAGGCTTACGAATGCACAGGTGTGGTGACATCTTTGATGCGAGTTTTCAACGAAGTTGCTTGCGGCTTGCAGATGGTGGCTGCATACAGTCTATAATGTAATAGTATATTCTCCACAAAGCCTACAGGGCACCTCATTCCAAGCAGCAAGCTCTATCCAAGACAAGGGTTCCTGTACTCAAAACCTTACACCCCCAAAGGGTCCGTTTAGTTTGGGCACTGCCCCCATGCAGTAACAGTCTATAACAGGGCTACTTTTTGGGGGCCTTATATATCCATATGATGAATATTGCCCAACTGCTACTGAGTTCGGGGGCAGCATCCGATTTTAGTCGGCATCCTCCAGAAAATCCTACATGCCCTGGGTTCTCCCTCCGGTTTCCGAAACGATGAGATCAAGCCCAGGCCCAGACCCCGAACAAAAAGCGTAAGGAACCCTAAACCCCGGAGCCTTAAACCCTAAACCCCTATAATATAAACCCCTAAACCCTCAGCCCTACCTAGACCCCCCAACTACCCTCTATTACACACCAAATACCCACTATTACGGACCATAAGGGCTCTATTAAGGGGCCATTGGGGGGTCCTGGTAGACATCCTTTATCCCGAAGCTTCGAACCCTGAGACCCACACCCATGAACCTGAGACTCCTCAAACCCCGAAGCTCGAGTTCTGTCCAGGCCGCGAGACCCCGAAGCCTTAAATCCACAACCCTCTAACCCCTCAGCCCCTAAACCCTAAACCCCAAACCCCAACCCGGAGCAAGGGCCGGAGATGGTGTCCTTGCGCGCATGGCGCAGGCACAACCCCCCTGAAACCCCACCCCTATACCCTAAGCGCTCAAACCCTCAACCCTAAACTCTTAAACCCGTAAATCCTCAACCCTAAACTCTAAACCCGATACCCTCAACCCTAAACCCTGAAACCCTAAACCCTAAACCACCAAAAGTGAGGGATGTCTTTGGCCATGTTTTTACCCAGGGCCAGGGATTCCAGGGCTTGGGACTTTAGGATTAAGTGGGCTTGAAGGGATTTTTATAGGGCCTTAGAGGGGGATCTTGATAGACTTTAGGGTATGGGGTTTCAGGGTTTGGGATTTCGGCTCAGGTTCCAGCGGCTTTTGGTGTTTAGCGGCTTGTTGTTTTGTTTGTTTCGGGTTTGGGGGGGTTGTAGTCCTTTGGCATACTCAGGCAGTCAACAGAACGGCCCAGGGCGTTGTCGGAAGTGTTGTTTATTTCTTTGGTGGCCAGTATGTTCCAGAGTTTGTTTAGGGCCGGGCTCAAGGAGAGTGTATGATAACCCTAAACCCTGCCACCCTAAACCCTCAACCCTATAGCCCTAAAACCTAAAACCCTAAAGCCCCATAGGATCCTGATACGTTTTGCTAGGCTTGAGACGGAGGATGTTCATTTTGGGGCCTTAATAATTACCGATACTACTTAGGGTTTTCCTTCTTATTGTTATAGTATAATACACCCCAAAACCCTATGCTAATTACGAAGGCCCCTAGGCTACCATCAAAAGCCTGCCAACAGCCAAAACCTGGCGACTTAGGAAAACCGTAATAGTAGAGTAGGTATACCTAAACCCCAAAACCCTAAACCGAGGGTTTAGGGTTCAGGGTCCAAAGACCATGCGTTGGGCCCAAGATGTCACGAAAAGGCTTATGCGTGTGGTATAGCAGATTTCGACTTTAGCTTCTTCTTTTATTTCCGGCAGCAGTAAGCAGAGGTGGGGGGACAGCAGAGTTCCGGTTGTCCACGTCTTATCCACCTGTGCTGTCTCGCGTGCAGTACTTTACTGGATAACCTACTTTGTTACTACATTCCTTCATGCAAGAAGAAATCATGCATGGCAACCGAAAGAGCGAACTATATCAACGTGTCTTGCTGTTTCAGGCGACCTTCCGCCACAACTTTCGGTAAGCAGCAGCTCCAATGTTGCGACACACCAGACCGAACATTGCACACAGTGTAGGTTGAAGTGATTTAAATGGCTTAGAAAGTTCCCATGAGCCTTCAGCAGGAAGGGCCCTGTCATGACCTCTTCGACACCCGGCTCTTGCAAACCCAACCAGCAGAGAATCCCCCACAAAGCCTGTATTTAGCACAGCAGCGATATGCTCTAAACCCTAAATCCTAAACGCTAAACCCTAAGCCTACTTAAGTCATGCTTCCTGCCAGCCTTTAAAGGCCTCGACACGGCTCCGCCTGCAACTGCGGGGCTTAGCAAGGCCTTGCAATTCCCAAAGGGTCCTAGGTACTGTTATGGGGGGGTATACTTCCCCAAATCATAATAGTAGCTCCTAGTATAGAAATCCTACCGTCCACTATAGGTACTTGGGGCCCTTTGGGATTCGTTGTAGGTTGGGGAGAGCGTACTCCTTTTTGGTGCGATTTCTGCAAGGGGCTCCGAGATTAGCAATTATTCCGCTTAAGGACCCGGGCACCCCCTTGTCGCCCTGACAGGACGCATATGATGATAACCTCAGTAATGTATGGGGCCTTAATATTTAGGACAGGGCCTTGGGGTATATTATATATACTATAACTTTGATAACTGATAAGGAATCCCCCAAAATAGCATATAGGTTATTTTTAAAACCCCTATATCAGTGGTAGGGGGGCCTGAATCATTGGAATAGGGGTTTTGGGTCTCTGTATCTTGTGGCTACAGTGCGAAATGCTGCCAGCTGTCATCGTGTGATTGAGGGTTCCAGGGGATGGTCTTGATTGGCCTTTCATTCCATCTTCTTCGGATTTTTGCGCATGTAGGAGCTAGCACGGTTTTGGTGCTGTGAGGGGTTCGACGCGCCGGTGTTCTTTTGTCATCTCTATTCCAAACCTTTCACAAGAGTTGATTCAGGCGGCAGAAGAGAGTCTTTGTCCGTGCTGAGGGTTAAAAGTTTGGGGTTTAGGGTTTTTCGTGCGGTGGGTTGAGGGCTACAGGGCTGCATCTTCACTGAGATCTTTGTACTGGACTAGACTTGCAAGCACGGGGTACGAGTAGCGAGAGTGACCGGAACAAGCGCATGAAACAGACAAGCAGAAAAAATGGTTAAGAATGAAAGTACAGCCATGCCAAGTTGTATTGACGAACAGTAGCCCAATTTGCATGTAGTTGGGCTTCTTGGCTACTACTTACGTTGACACCCAGCCGTGAATGCATGAACCTCGCAGCTCCAGGCTAGGGTTTTCAGGGTCAGCCCTGAACCCCAAAACCCATAAACCGGGGGTTGGGCTATGAGGTCCTTAAGCCCTCAATCAAGTCCAGTCGTCAGGGAGCCGGAAAGGCTGCTGGTGGAGCTGGAGGCCCAACACTATGAACATAGGCTTATTGTGTTGGGGGTTTTATATAAGGTGTGGAATCGGTCATGTTGTAAAATATTATACTATTATATATATTTTTTATTTCAATATATTGTAGACCCTTCATTATTACCACACTGGCTTAAAGAGTTCTCAGTATAATGACACTGTAGTCTACCCCAAAACCCTGTTCCACTTATTAAGGCCCCCATGCTAAACGGTTATAGTAACCCCTGCAGTAAGCCTCATAGAACCCAGCAACATGAACCCCTTTAAACGAACCCGTACTCTATTGATGCTACCCTAGCGCTCAAGAAAAGCCCGAAAGGCGTAACTGTATTTTGTATGGTCTTTTGGAATATGAGTCCTTAGCCTTAGGTTTCTGTGAAGGAGTTTAGGGTAAGGGCCTTGGCTTCAGGATTTAGGGTTAGGGGTTTATGGGGCTGCGTTTTTTTGCAGTTTAGGGTTTAGGGTTTGGGGTTGATAGGGGCTGAGTTTATTGTTGAGTTTAGGGTCCCCCCGCAAGCCCCGAACCCCGCAACATAGTGGGCAACGAACCCGCGAGCCTCATGAATGTGGGGTATAGAGTCCCAAAAAAGTCCTGGGTACCTATATATGTGAATTACTATTATGGTTTGGGGACGTATCTCCGATATAGGCACTTAGGCCTTTTAAACCCTAAACCCCTAATTTCCCTAAACCCTAAACCCCAAATTTCCTATTTTAAGCGGACCTTTCAGAGTCCGCTTAGTCCTCAAGACAGGATGTTGGAGCCACAAGCAGACCCCAAGCTTGAACCAGAGAAGAAATGACAACAAGTGCGATATGATGTTGATGTTGCAAGCTTGTCCATGTTGTTCAAGCTTCACCAAGCTTAATTCATTGCGACGTGGCGTTCAATACCTGTTGGGTATAGTTCAGATGCTAAACTGTAGCAATATGGCACCCGCTGGCCTTGGCTGTCTGGCTCATGGTGCTGCTGATTGAGGACCATTTAAGACAAGTCCTATCACACCCAGAAAGTTAAATTTCACTACTTAAATCTTGGGCCCTAAGCCTTCGACACATGCAGGTGCTGGCCGCTTCCTGCGCACCTTCTTCATCCGAGTTTACCGTGGCCATCTCCTCGGACAGATCGTCGTGTCCGTATTTACACTGGTGATACTTGCCTGAAGGTTTCTCTTCGAGCTCCCATTAAAGTTACTTGTCATGTGTAGCCCGCAATCACCCATGAACCTCTAAGCACTGTGAGATGAGGCTGTCTCCATACCTCGGCTGACCTGGTCCGCAGCTCCCTCAGTGTTCGTTCCCTGTTAAGGGCCAACTAGTATCTGGGGCGCAACATGCGGATAGATAGTAGTAATTTCCGCACGACTGCGACCATAGCCAATACTGTGTCATCTTTCTTGAAGTCTTGAGCCTCTCTTAAAAGGACCGAGTGCTACAAAAGTGCGAGTGCAGGAAGCGGAACCGCACACCCCGTATGGAAGTCGCACAGTCGAGACTCGCTGTGAAGCGGAATCTCCTTCATACGAATTCAATAATATATGTGTATATACATACATACATACATGCATACAGACAGACAGACATACATACATACATACAGACATACAGACATACATAAATATGTTTGTCTGTCTGTAAGTATGTATGTTCGTACGTATGTATGTATGTATGTATGTATGTATGTAAGTAAGTATGTATGTATGTATGTATGTATGCATGTATAGATAGATATTTTATGTATATCTGAACAGGATACGCCAGTGCAACTTGCATTAACTTCCTAATAGACGTGTCTCAGAGCGGGTGCTTCGCTTGTTCAACTGCGTATAGAGACCAATTGCAAGCGGGTGGTCTGCGCCGAGGTACTAAATTCCGGCTTTGCGCTGCCGCCGAGCCCAGGGGGGGTGCTGGAGGTGGGCTGAGGGATTTCTTGGGTTTGGCCCCGGGTGAGTGCACGAAACCAAGTTAATGACCGAGATAGTGTTAGTGGGTTATGGGTTACTACTCCTTAGCCTTAATCCCTTCGCAAGCCATACAAGAAGGTCATAGGAACTTTACAGTACCAATGACGCAGTAACCTGTTAGACCTGTGGGCATCTGGGGTGAAGGATCATAGTTAGTATCGGAGATCTATACAAGTGTGTAACGTTGTTGAGGCCAAAACCCACGGGAACATGTCGGTAATTGTACTAGTCATAGTAGTGGCGGTAGTGATATAGTAGGAGCATCGTCACCACGCCTGACTCTAGTCGATCAGTCCTGACTTGTGCGCGCCCGGTGGTCACCGGGCAGCTGATACGCTGAAAGTTGCGCGGTGTTTGCTTGCACTGTCCGAATCTGGATTTTGCTCCTGTGGCAAATGAGGCATGAGAGCGCACGCCGAAAGAGTTGACAGAGTTTGACATCTTGCAGGTTAAACATGAGTTGTCCAACAGCAGGAAACCAAATGGGTATGCCATGATCATCATAATAATAATCATCATCATCACCATCATCTTCATCCCCAAATCAGCTCAGCCGAGTTGAGGTTCTATCAGGCTAAACCCTCGACTTTCAGCCCGAGACATCCTGCTGGCCCCAGAAACCTTCAATCCTAAACACCTACAACCACAGGAAGCTTAAACCGTAAACCCCCCGAAGCTCTGCAAACTCTAGTGAACCGAGCACTTTCAATCCGAAATCCCCACGATATTTTTAGGGTTTAGGGCTTCTAGAGTTTAGGGTTTAGGGTTCAAGGTCCTTTCAACTCTAAACCCTAAACGCTAAACCCTAAACCCCAAACCCTAAAACCCTCAACCCTAAACCCTAAAACCCTAAACCCTAAAACCCTAAAACCCTAAACCTGAAACTTTTTCAAAAAGCCAGGAGCCTTTTGGCGACTTCTCCTTCTTCGGAGTACACCTCGGAGTATGGCAAGGAGCAGGCCAAGGCCGACCCCTATAGTATCTTTACTATTATTATTATTGTTGTTATTATTCCTATTCTGATTATTATTATTGTTGTTATTATTATTCCTATTCTGATTATTATTATTGTTGTTATTATTATTATTAATATTATTATTATTATTATATATATATATGTATCAAAAAATATCATGTAGTATACTTTTTTTTATTTTGTTCAAGACACAGTTTTTAAATGTTTTTTTACCAGCGTGTTATATATACCTGAGGGTTTTATTGGGGTTGTTTGGGTTAAAGGGCTTTACAGGATGTCATAGCATGTTCATTGGGCGTTGTTTTTTTTGGTACGGGGCCCTGTGCCTTCAGCTTCCCGGGATTTAGATCAGCTCAGGGGTTTACAAGAGGGTTGCATATGGGATTGCGAATTGCGAGCACTAGTATAAATATAGGGGCCTTGATAGTTAGAATGGGGTGTCGAGACCAGTATACTTTTGTTATATTGAGGAATTCCCAAAAAGGTATTGCTAATGATCTACCTACATTAGGTCTATATGTGTCGGAGGAACTACTTGCTTACTTTCGGTTACACATGAAGGCTCAAACAAGCAAGACTGTCTATGCGGATCTATATACACTGAACGCCTAAAACTTGGAAGCTGGAAAATGGAAGGGTTGGTCCGAAATCGGATCTTCCAACTCTGCACTTCTGCTACAGAAGGCTTCCCTGCACAAGCGGCACGATCACAACCGCCCTTCAGGAAGAATCTTCCAAGTCAATTTGATCGTTTCTAGCCTCTAACTCATCCCAAACATGCCACCCGCCCCCAGACCCTCCCCTCCCCGCACTCAGCAGATCCATCCCCACACCCTTGAGGTGAGGTGAGGTGAGGTGTCGA
>CAJNJA010012468.1:0-13111 GCA_905231915.1 Symbiodinium necroappetens | reverse complement strand
CCTGGATCTCAGACGAAGCAGGCGAGGAGCTTCTCGAGGGACCTTGCCAGCCAGGGCAAGGCGGGCACCGAAGCCTCCCTCCAACCAACTCTCAGCAGATGCGCTGCGATGGATGCGTGCGGCATCGAGGGAAGTCGTTGAAGGATCCGCCGCGGCGCGGTGCTGCGTCGCGTGCGGGCCAGGAGGCACCTGGAGCTCAACCTGCGGGTTCGGAGTTCAGAAAGCACAACAAGGCTTCTAGACGGCCTTGTGGCCCAGATATGCCCAGATGCACAGAGCGTAAGTTGCCGGAGTGCGCATGCGTGAGCAACGGCAGTCGCGAAGCGCAATCACCTAGATGGCCTCAGTGACCTGCTAGGCCATGCGATTCACAAGCCACGAAGAAGCTGTGACGACTTCTGGGCTGGTAACCTTCACTGGCAGGGTGTGGAGAAACGCCAGAAAGTTCACAACCAAGACCAGGCTCGGAGCAGCATCTAACAATGGCATCAAGTCCTGACTCTGACTGAACCAGCCCTCTCTCCCGGATTGTACGAATCGGTTCGATTTTGAATGATGCACTGCCCTATGTGCAAAGGGCAGTGTGCAGGCAAGCATGTTCCTGGTTTCCAAGCAGGGATACCCACCCGTATGGCTGGATGCAGCTTAAATGAGCACCATGCACCTTAGTGCCTTAGCTGTTGCAAGAATGCATATCCGGCATACTGCATACCGCTTGCACTCCGCTTATAACACGACCGACGCAGCACCGAGGCCGCTGCGGGAGACGCGGCACAAGCCGCGTGGCAGCGTCATCGCGGCTTTGGATTTGGATCCTCTAGAGGTCAAGAAGTCGATGCTGGCAGCGGCACCGGAACCTCCGACCAGCCCAGATTCCAGATCCTCTCACGGGAGCCACGAAACGGCTTTTCACCACGCTGCCATAGGCTCCCGTTGGCCGCTTTGCACGACAGCTACACAGGCTACACATGCTGCCAAGTCCCCGTCCATGCCGGGCCAAGCCTGACTCTTCCTCTCTTGGTGGTGGCCCTGGGTGCAAACACGGCATCGTCGTCAAAACCACAAGCCCTTGGCATGGAATGCACACTACATCGGCTCCTTGCCAACACGCAAACACTAGTTTTAGAATTCCAGCACTTGCGCACGGGTGCTATCAGTGAAGCTTGAGACTGTCTCCATTTTGGAAACAAGCTGCGGTTTCAGAATTACAAACCCGAAGCCAAAGGAACAAACAGCAGGGTATTGCACTGCAGAATACAATAGACCCGGACCCATCTTCCTGGTGGCCTGCAGACCTGGAGGCCCGCACGCGGGACAAACAGCTGATGTGCATCTCGACACCGACATGCGCATCGCTGCGCAGAACGTGCCTGGAACTGTCGCAAGCCCTAGCTGCCTAGCTCAACGCGAAACGGATTAGCAGCAGCATCCCTAGAGACCTGCCACGCTGAGAGGCCGCTGAAGGGTCAGCACACAGGACCGATCCCACAGGCGTGACAATGCCGGTGCCATTTCAGGCAGCCTGTATCCAAAGGTGCCACTGGCCTGGCGCCTGGATGCCCCTGTCAGTAGAAGCAGAGAAGTTTGCATCAATCCACGCAGGGCTTTGTGCTCAAGGAACGCTTCGCAATCCCTGCACAATTGTGCGCTGGCTTTGGTGCTGCTCGATCTGCTAAAGAGCTCTGAACTGTTCAGGAGCCTCTGAAGCCGTTTCTTCTTGGAATCCCGGAATTTCGCATTACACGGCTTTGGAAGGAACCCAACTGGGAAGTTTTAGAGTTTCACAAGAGCCCGAGCAGCGACTGGGTTCGGCCCATGCGGAGTTCCGGGCAAGAACGGTCTGGAGTGGTGCAGGCGTGCCCAGTTTTCAGCAAAGAAGGCCCTGCTGCAACCATTACGGCGTTGCCTTCAAAGGGAATTTGAGCTGCGCTCAAGCATTGCACTCAATTTTCGGGTCTTGAGCTCTCCCGCCCCGGCCCCCCCAAGGTCTCCTGCCCACGCCCGACAAGCGGTCCCTAAACCTGGGTGTAGTAGGTGTGCCCTCCATTAGTGGCTGGTTTTCAGGCCGCGTCCCACGTCGGTGCAATAGGTGTACCACCATTAGTGGCTTGATTTCAGCCTCCCTCAACCTTAAGTGCTGGCTTCGGCTGATGTTGAGCCACAGCTCCCAACGCCTACAGCGGCAGACTGCTTGGAAGTGCCCTGCGCAGCACCACCCGAAACCCTGGGCGTAGTCGAAAAACCCGTAGATGGCTGCGAGCTGAGCCGAGCCACAGGCCGAGTCATAAACCGCCCTGCTTGTCGGCTCACCAGGCTGGTCAGCACTGAAGCGCAGGAGCCGGCCGTCCAGATGCTCATTCTAGACCTATGCGAAATCTATCCTGGCCCAGCAGGTTGATGTAAGGGCATCACACAGTGCGGGCACCCCCTGCAATAAACCGAATGTGCGAGCCGAGGCTGGGTGAATTTGGTGGGATCAGCATAGTCAACTCAAGCGTGCTGCGTATGGGGGCCAGGGAAGGCAAGGAACTCTGCAGGGACCTCTGAACCAGTCGGGTGTGGAAGCCTTTCCAGGCAGCTGGGAGACCTCCGGAGGCCCGTGTGCGAATATCACAATCACCGACATGGAAAATGCATAGGCAAGTATCTTGTCTATCAGAATGTAGGATATGGATCTGGTGCATGTTCATATTCCGCTATTTCAATTCTGCTTCGCACACAGACCCCAATGTGCAGAACCCGTCGGGCTGGTGCCGGTATGTGATGTAAACAAGAGCCGGGAGTTCACGGATACCTCATATTAAGAAACCCCCGCGAAATTGCTGCAAAATCCCATTCCCAGTACGCAATTAGAAACCGCCCCTTTGCAGCATCCAAGCGGCCGGAGCGGAAAAAACGCAATCAGAATCTTATTTAGATGGAAGCTCAAACGAGTCGAACAAAAATCCCGCTGGCCCAAGGAAACCCAGATTCGAGCTCTAGTTTGGCTTCAGTGTGTCGCAGTAGAAGGCTTCTGGGGCATCGAGTACTGGCGGCAGGCTTGAAGTCTGCTGGGGTCTTGGCAAAGGTGGGCTCGCATCCTTGGGCAGGGCTTTCTTGATATGAAGTGAACAATGTGGGAGGGGGTTGAAGCCCTTGTGTTCCAACACCATAGTGATCGAAAGCCCCAATATGGCATAGCATCACATCTAGGTCAGTCTTCACTGGGATGCCAACAGATTGAATTCACACTGCGTCCGGCGAGGTGCAAATCCGAAGATGAGTCGAAAAGTTGCTACTATGGTTCGCAATGTGTTTGTGCAGATGCGCAGGACGGTATCGGTCGCCAACTTGACGGCCTTTTCGGCAGATTGTTTTGGCAACTGACGTGGGGCTCAATGACCACAAGTTGGCAAAGCGTCTAGGCTTGGCTTGCCACACGGAGCGCCGACAATCACGGGCAAACCAGGAAACGAGGATTTACCCTGCATCTCGGCAGGTGGGTTGAAGCTTATCTATCCTTGTGCCCAACTTGAAAAACAGTAATGAGATCCAAAGGTAGAAGAGCACACGGGCCACGTGGGTTTGGCTTGTTCTGTGTCTATTCTGGTTTTGTATACGGCACTCTGTTGCAGCCGGGAACTCAGGATGCTCACCTGATGCTCATGATGTTGCCCTTGGCTGGAGCGCCGAGGCTGTCAAGCCAAACCATGCCAAACCCGTCAAAGCACTCAGAACCGACGCAACTCCAGATCGAGCACAGCATCGCCGGCTTTCCTCGATGCTTTTTGTAGGACGGCCGCAAGCTTTTCCGGAGGGGCCCTGAGGCTGGGCCCACACGAAGCACGCCCTAGGCATCACGCTCCGACCAGCAAGGGCCTTGCTGCATCGTCCCCAGCCTTTAGTCCGACCAGCTTCAGATCACCCTGGATGAACAAACCCCACGCCCTGCAGCGAAGCGCTTTCCGAAGATCGTCTGCCGAGCCCTGAGAAAAGTGCAAGTGCAGTCAGGTCAGGAGCCACAGCGGTGCAGTTACCAGGCAGTGGAGCCAAGGCTTCCTCCAACTGCTCCCACAGCAACCTTGAGCTTCTCGCACAAGCCGCCAGTTGCGGTGGACTTTGGACTCTGGAAGCATGTGCAAATGCTGCGAGATGGAGTGAGGACTCGTTGCTGCATTCGGTTCGCTATGCCCGTCTCAGGAGAACATAGTAAGTTCATGTGGCGCTTTGCAATTCAACCCGGCGTAATCGTTTTCAAGGTCGTCTTGAGCTCCTGCCGCGCGCTGCTACCGAAAAGCGCTGCGAAGCTCCGCATTCTCTTTTTGAAATTTTTTTATCCGGGCCAGCTTATTCTGCTCAGCGGATGCCGCTGTGAGCAGCAAGTTGTTGCAAGAGTGGTTTGCCCAGCCTCTGCCTGCTGGAGATTCAATCGAGCGGGTGCCACCAAGAAAGCGGCTCTCCACGCTCTCGCCATTTCTCTCTGGTCGGGAGGTGCCTTCGTGCCAGACAGACTCCTATAGCCTGTCAAAATATTCTGGCAATGTACGACTTCGGCGTGTGGCTTGCAATCAGAGCTCCGTCAACATTGGGGATGCGGAACTCAATGCCTACTTGCCTTGGTCGAAGAACACCTTGGCAGTATCCCTCCCTACGACTTACAGTTCTTTCTTCATCCGACACCGAGGACCTGTCACTGCGTCTATGCACACCGAGGCTGCGGAGACCTGCACATCGCCTGAAACGCAGCCAACAGGCGACAGGCGACAGCCAACATGTTCTGACAAGCCCGAGATCCAGGTTTGGAGAGCAAGCAGAAGTTTCTGGCATGTGGCCGCGACCGCAGCATGGAGTGAAAGCCTGGCAAACGTGGATGAATTGACTGAACAGACCGGTTCGAAGGATGCTAAGCCTGGGCCGTAACAATGCTTCCACCACTTCTCAATGAACAAAGATGCAGGGCATCCTCCATCGATAAATGGTTGTGCTTGCACATCGCATGCTCACAGAAAGGGGACAAACCTGCCTGTCATGGCTCTGGTGACATCTCCCAGTCTCTGAAGGTGCCGTCTTCCGTCAGATCAGTAAGTTGTGAAGATGCAAGGAATCTAAAGAATACCCGTCCACAGCACTCCCTGAAGCCGGCCTGCACAGGAAGGGACTAAAGGGCATCGTCACTTCAGGGCAGCACTCGCACTAACTCTACACTCTGTTGCTTGCCTTACATGCTCATGGGAGCCTAGCTAAGCAAGGGGCGACTTGTGGTGGTATTTCCGAGTCGGAAATTCGGTCACTGAAGCTGCCGTCTTCCGTCACAACAGTGAGTTGTGAATTGCAAAGGATGCTAGAAATCGGCAGTCAGACGACACTGCCACGTCAGGGCACCGGCACCCTGTTGCTTGACTTACTTCACCATGAGATGCTGGCAACACACGAGCCGTCAGTGTCGCCATTGTGAGACAACCCCATGGAGGCTTGTCGAAAGCCAGTGAACAGGTCAGGCAGGTTAGGAAACAAGACAGTGCACGACATGGCTTTTGAAGTTGTTATGCAGTCGCTGACGGCTAGATCACTGGTGGCATCACTGCCCTTGATGGGGCCTACGCTCTTGCTGGAGGCAGGAATGCCTTTAGCTGCTGGCGGGCTCAAGATATTTGGGGCCTCGGGTTTACAGAACAAGCAGCGGAAGCTCAACTCCTATGGTGCACGCTCGCGGCGTCTGTCATCGTTGCGATTTCGGTGGACCGGGTCTTGTGATGTAAAGCAGGTCGGATGGCTCGGTAGCGCTGCCCAGGCCTAGGCTTCCACAAAGAGCTTGTGCAGAGTTACGCTTGTCAGTGGGGCATTGAAGGATCCTGCAGCGGGGGGAAGAGCAAGACCTTCCGCATGTAGTGAGCTAAATCTGCTCCTGCAGGCCAGCCTCAGGGGGGCGCGACATCACTAGCCCATCAGCATCAAATGATGGCTTTGCCTTGGCATTGACAGAACCGGTAAACAGATTGATTCAAGGCAGAGAAGTCCATACACGCACTTCTTATCTACCAAGCAATGCTCGTCGACAATGCCGGATGCTCGGTCTTACTCTGGGGGAGGTGGAACAAAACTAAGTGCAGGCCGAGAGATGTGAATAGGGAGTTCTGGAAAGAGACGAGCTTGGGCAAGAGGATTCCGACAATGTCATCTTCGTCTCCAGCCAAAAAAAGCAGCAGAAGCATAGCATCAGAAAAGAAAAGGGCCCTGTTTGTGAGGCAGGCGCTGAGCCAGGCCCGGCCCAAAGTTCCCTCATGTAACACATGGAACTTCGAGACTTCTGTGGCCAGCCCTGAGCTTCTTGGCCTGCCATGAAGATCCTTCGCCGCACACGCGCGCGCGTCGATCCTGTGACCCAAGCGCTCACAAAGCAAAGCTGGCAAAGGCTAGCTTTCGTGACTTACGAAGTCCTCTTCCTGAAAAAGCTTTTGGAGTCTGACCAGGTCTTCAGAATGTACCAAACAGCAGGGGCTTGGCCTGCAAACGGGTTCTTTGGCGAGTCTCACTTGGGTGCAGCGCTGATGCAAAACATCCCCCCTTGCGACAGCAGAGACAGAACGATGAATGTGCGGAGCAACGGAGCAACGGAGCATCGGAGTAAAGTCTATTTAGCCGACGAAGGCGCCTGTAGTGGAATGTGCACCTGAGCAGTGAAACGCAGGGACGCGCAGGGAACCGCAGCCGTCGCAGCGGGTCCCACTGGGCCGAAGCGTTGGAAGTGTCCACCTCCCTTGCCCGCCTTGCCCGCTGCCTGTCACAAACTGCCGCTGTGCTGGAGCCGCCTCCGCCGCAGCTTTGTACACAAAAGAAGAGCGCTTCTGGCTCGAGCACGCTCTGCAGCTAGAGCTCGGTAGCGACGGCATGTGGAGACAGTCTACCACCCGCTTCCGACCTGCTGCCAGAGCGGAATTCCGTAGCAACTAAGGCAAGCACAACGTTGCACGACAAGGCAGCATGACAGGTATCCAGTCGGAAGCAAAAACACGCTGGGTCGTGTAGCAGTCACAGCATGCTCAGACGAACCCGGGCAATGATGCATCGTATCGCAGAGCATGGTGCTCTGCCATGCAGTTTTGCTTGTGGACTCTGGGGAGACCACGAGCAGTCTTTGTTGAAGGGCAACCAGCAGAAAGCGCCGTGCCTGCCCAGCTACACAGTATCGGGAGGGCTTCGATGGTGCAAGGAGGTTTCCTCACGAAAAGAACATGAACACATTCTGGACATGTCTTGAAGGCTGCAGTTTGCAGACAGCTGCAAGCTTTGAAGAGGGACCAACATGCAATTGGCCTCATCTGCCCCGCGATGGCTGGAGGACTACGGAGCAAGCACGGCCAGTAGGCCCAGAAGATAAAACGAACACGCAACAGGGGTTTGCGGTGTCGTGGCTATCGGCAGATCCATGACAGGCGATTCCTTCTGAGAAGTGGGGTCCCAGGAAAGATCTGCTTCGCCCTTAGCGGAAGCCAAGTGGCTGTAATCTTAGACGTGTCATCGTGTCAACGTCTTAAGTTGCGGCCTTGGCTCCTTGGAATACGAGGGAATTCCCGCTCCCAGACGGCAAGAGAGTGCTTTTGCAAAGGGAGCCTCGCAGAGCTGCCGCTTCGCTCCGACCTTGAGTGCCTCCCTGAACCCAAAATCCTCTGCGCTCAGAGCGGTCTTGGCACAACTTCACAAAGAACAATCAGCAGTGCACCCAGCCGCCTGGCAACGCGGAGCCGTTGCATCGGGGTGAGCATTATAATGATATGTTGTAAGGATGTGAACTGCAGAGAGATGAACTATCAATTCTGAATGCGGCGGAGGGACAAGGCTCCGGCAGAAGCCCCTGTTCGGCCACCAAGACCGGGCCATCCCTTGCACTCGCATGGCGTCCTCTGGCACAGACAGCTTCGCTGTTTTCTGCCCCTGCCCGGCATGACTCATGCTATGCCAAGAAATACCTGTGCGGAGACCATCTGCAGTGTCTGCAAAAGTTCAGAGTCAATCATTCTGTTCTTGCGTGTCCTCAAACTTCCGTCAAAGATGCAAACATCTCTGGGAACTCTAGTCGCCAAACTTCCTTCCTTCGCTCATGCGTCATCCATGGCATGCAAGCTCGAAGAGGCCCTTACCGGGCTTTCCATGCATGCTCTTTGTCGCAGTCGTACACTTCCTGCTCTTCGGTTGCCGGGAAGTGCCGAGAAAACTACTCGCAGGCTCTCAGAGAGCCAATGTGGCTGTGACCAAAGCTCGCGCGCAAGAGGCTGATCAGAAAGCTCCTGGCCCGGAGCGAACGTCACGTCTTCACACCGATCCTGCTGCCACAGCAAACACGAACTGGCGAGCTTGTGATGCAGCTGATCCTCAAGTCCTAAATGGATTTTGCAATTGGTCCAGAGGCAACGGCTCCCTCGGCAAAAGCGCCAGCTGAGTCAGCTCAGAAGACAAAGCAGAGGGCAAGCTTGAATCTGATACGGCAACACAGTCGCCATTGAAGTGGGCAAGGCCCCAGCCATTCTGCAGCAGGGCTTGGACAGCAGAAACAGCAGACCCTGCTGCCTCTGCTCTCCCTGAGCTTTCATTGCTGTTCGCAGAAGAGGTGTTGCTAGTCAGGGAAGGTACTGCTCACAAGTTCAACGGACAGCGTGTTCGTTGATAAATTCGATTGCCGCCATGCCGCGAATCCTTTGCTCAAGAGCGCCGTGTCAGCACAACTCACGGTGCACATCTGGGTGCCCAATGTTCCAGGGAGAGAAGACGATGTGCTGACGATCACTTTGGCAAGGCTCTGAGTGATGGCGCCGGCCAGTCGACCTTGGCGCTGGCTGCATGTCTCCAGTCCATCGGCGCTGGCTGCTTGTAGCCGCGAAGCTCTGCATAGCAGGGCTCTGCCACTGCGGGGAATAGCAAAAGCAGCAGACCAAGCCGCCACTCTCCTACAAGGTTCCTGAACACAGGTGACCCCGAGGCTTTCGAGGAGGTGCTGCAAGTCCGGGATCGTACAAGTCGCGGCGTGCTCGGTGATGGAATTGGTGGACGGGCCGTCCCTGGAACTCTTTGCTCAAGCGCACCGCATGCGATGTTTCTTTACTTCCTCCTGCCCCGACCCCCCGCCTGAGACTCGCACACGCGATGTGTGCAAGCTCTCAGCCTCACAGATTCCATCACTTCGCGGGATTGCAGATCAGACGTGCCTCAGCCTAGGGTCAGCCTCTACCTGGGAATAGCATCGCTTTCAGGCCGAAGCCCAGACAGGGCCCCACAACATGACATCCTCACTACTGGCAGTTAAAATCCTGCTTGGAAGGAGAAGTATCCTCTCCTGTCCCAGGAACTCCTTCTTGACAGCGCTGCATGCATTCCTCTGGCGCTGCAGCGTCCTTGTCGGCTGCTTATAATTCTTGTCTCGTGCTCGCCTGACTCGCACACGCGATGTGTACAAGCTCCCAGGCTCACAGAATCTATCACTGCTTGCAGGTCAGACGCGCCTCACCCTATAGGGCCAACATGTACCCGGGCAGAATAGCATCGCTTCAGGCCGAAGCCTTTAATGGCAATTAAAATCCTGCTTGGATGGGGAAGTACCCTTTCCTTCTTGACAGCGCGTGGCGTCCTTGTCGGCTGCTTTCAACTCTTGTCTCGTGCTCGCCTGATTCGCGCACGCAATGTGTACAAGCTCCCAGGCTCGCAGATTCCATCACTTCGCGGGCTTGCAGGTCAGACGTCTGCCTCAGCCCAGGGCCAGCCTGTACCTGGGCAGAATAGCATCGCAACAGGCCCAACATGATCTCTTCACCTCTGGCAGTCAGAACCCTGCTTGGACGGAGTCGGCGCTGCATGCGATCCTGGAATCCTCCGGCGCTGCGGAGCCCTCGTAGGCTGGCTTTTAAGTCTTGTCTCGGACCCACCTGCCTGAGAGTCGTGCGCGCGATGTGTACAAGCTCCCAGGCCACTTCACGGGATTGCAGATCAGACGTGCCTCAGCCTAGGGTCAGCCTCTACCTGGGAATAGCATCGCTTTCAGGCCGAAGCCCAGACAGGGCCCCACAACATGACATCCTCACTACTAGCAGTTAAAATCCTGCTTGGAAGGAGAAGTATCCTTTCCTGTCCCAGGAACTCCTTCTTGACAGCGCTGCATGCAATCCTCTGGCGCTGCAGCGTCCTTGTCGGCTGCCTCCTTCCGCTAGCCCTCCTGACTCGAGCACGCTAGGCGTAGAACACTGTTGAAGCTCCTGTTAAGGAATTGTGACTTGATTTGAGCTTTGCAACACACCTCTGGCAAAAGCTGCGAGCAAATCATAACAAACCTGGAAGGCGAGCAGGGATGTTTCCGAGGGCACGTCCAGTGGTGATCAAACCGGCATTGCATGTTTAACCGAGTTCAGGCATGTTAATGAAGCCGTGCAACGGCCTTGTTTGTCCCGATGGGTGCCGTGGAATGCATGCAGTGTACGTAGTGACGTGGAGTTGAGCGGAAAGACAGAGTCTGCCAGAAGCATGCACGGCTCAGGTCCAAGTTGGGACAGGAGCTAGTTGTTAGATTCTTATCACACCCACCCACACCGCCCAATCGGTGGATGCGCATGCCTCTCGCCAGCGCCGCCTTTTGAAGTTCTGCTGGGCGGGGGAAGCGTGACACGACGCCCGCCGAAGATCTCCATTCAAAAGAGTCTCCGTGTGAGAGTCTTTGCGAGTGTAGAGTGCAGCGTTGCAGTGTCTCCCCCATTTTGGCCAAGCTGAATTGAATGCTAACACATGTCACTGACATCCCATGGATACTTTAGGCAGTGCGCTTGAAGTTGGCGAACGAGCGCTTGATCAGAAGGCTCTTGTCTCACACGAGCGAACATCATGCCGCTGCAGCTGTTACAACCAACACTTACTAGCAAGCGCGTGATGCAAATAAACGTTGCTTTTGGTCAGCATCATCGTGGGTGCCTGCGTAGCACATCGCACGACAAGCCATACTACTCCCTCCAACAACGACTCAACCTGCTCAGCAATCACAGCTGATTACAGGATGGTCGGATTGGATCACTTATCCACACAAGAGGCCTGGGCACGAAGGAAGTGCAAAGCAGCCCTACGGTAGTGCTAGTGATACATCCAGGCATGGCTGGGGGGATCCCATCCACAGAAGCATACTCAAAGGCAAATCTTGGACGGCCAGCCAGGTATGAAACGAGGCCTGAGGTGAAAGACTGTACATGGCCCAAGGCCCAGGCTAGAAACAATTGCGGAGGCAACAAGAGCAGCGCCGCACACACTTTTGCCGAGAACGTAACGGGGGATGCAAGTCAGGAAAGGAAGAAAAGAGGAAGCTGGAATCTGACACAATCTGTGACGTGCAGAACGTCGCGAAATTGTGGCGTGGCGACCAGTCTGACTGCAGCAGGGCCCTCTGCCAAGCTTGGACTGCAGCAGAAACAGCAGACTCTGCTGCTACTGCTCTCCCTGAGCTTTCATTGCTGAATGCGGAAGACCCGGCACTTGGGAGAAGGTGCTGCTCGTCAGGAGCTGAGGCGCGTTAGCCACACTTGGCCATCTGGTCAACCCTTTTATCAGCAGCCGGACAACGACGGCAGAATCGCTTTCGAAGTCCGTAAGTACGATGCAGATCAGAGTCCCGAGTCATCACTTGGTGTTGGGAATGGGTGCGCGAGGCTCAGGCCTAGGCCAAGGCAGGCTCCTTCCTCAGAAAACGCCGGGCAAAAAGGGTGGGGCCGGGGCCCGGGCACCGCAGGGCCGCCAGTGGGTCACCCTGACCCGCGTCCGAAACAGCCTGCCTCGCCCGTTCAGGCTGCGTGCTTCAGGCTGTATGCTCTCACTGCAGGGGAAACTGGACTGAGTTTTCCGGGCAGCGGGGTTCGAAGTAAACTTCCGCAGGTGTTTATGTACTTTGCAGCCCCCCCGACCGGCGCTGTAGGGGCAGGGTTTATCTGCGTTCGACGGGTGTTGAACTGCCCTGAAGCATATCAAGACTGCGAAAGCCTTGCCCTACTTGGCCCTCTCACTCCAGGGGCCAAGTCCAAGAAAACGGGGGTCAGGACCTATGGTTTGGGGTTTGTGGCTCAACAAAGTCTAGGGCATCTAGGTTTCAAAGGTCTCTGGCCTGTGCCTTTCAACGGGTTCGATGGCTTACGTGAGCGAAGAAGGAAGTGTCGGAGTTTTTGTATCTTCGAAAACATGCAGACTGAATACTTGAGATGGTGGGAAATACAATCGCTGGGGAAAGCTAGGTGTACTCCGGCAATATGTGACCGGGTGGGGCGTCGAATATACGTTATCGAGGGTTCCTGCATGCTACATCTGCCCGAAACTTATCGCGTCTGGGCTTTTCTCATCTATGCCATCCTTTCGACTTGACGACTCCCTGTGGTGCACTGCGGGCAAAGCGGGCCGGAATTGCTAAACTGGTGCTTCTGGAGAGCATCCGTCGGCGCTTGTGTCTAGGAGCCCGGCGGTGGTCATCGGAGCAATTCACCTGAGCCGCTTTCGTCATCCTTCCTACACCTACGACTTGATGACTTCCTGTGGTGCACAACGGGCGAAACAGCTCGGAACTGCCGAACTGCTTCTACCAGTACCGGCTTCTAGACTCCCCACCTTCCTTTCTGCCCATGCACTCAACATGTGCTCAACGCTCCACAGTGTGCTCTACAGGCCAAGCACCAGTCGCCAGCACTCGTGTCTGGGAGCCATGCGCTGGTAATTCGGCACATTCACCGGCGCGGATGTCCAAGTCGCCGTTACACCTTGCCCTTCAGCTGTTGAACCCTGCCCCGTGCAAGCCACTGCTGCAGCACTCTCAAAGACATGCTAAACTCCCATTGACATGTTCAGGCAACATCTCGCGGTGCGTGCTATCTGCCAAGCGATGGGAAAGCAAGCCCCGGCAGATAGACGCCCCAGTTGCGACGTTGAGTGAGCAGTTGCCGAACAGCTGCAGTGGCAAATGCGGGCTCATGCTTGACCACATCGAGGCCTGCTGCAGGGCTCAAATGTCACTCTCAACGGCAGCGGCCATTTGCGGAACTTCGTTGATGCTTTTCTAAGGGGAAAGCTGCAGCTATGTAAAGAAGTGGGTCAGGAGGCAGGCCACCAGATGTCTGATTTCAGCAGA
>CAJNJA010012467.1:0-12349 GCA_905231915.1 Symbiodinium necroappetens | reverse complement strand
CCTAAGCCCTAAACCCTACACTCCCGTCCATGCGCCGACTCCCAACCGACATGGCCAAACACTGCTTCCATCTCACACAAACCCAGACAAAAAACAAAATGCAAAAAGCAAGTCTGTTGATACAAGTAATAATTCCCTATTCATATTATTATTACATTTTAATTCTACAAAATGAGTCCGCACTTGGAATCCTGACTCACCCAAGCAAAAAAACCTACAACACTGCCAACCCCAAACGCATCCGGACCAGCCTAAACCAGAGACAGACCCGTTTGAAAACCTCATAGACCATGAACACCAAACCCTGGGAGCACTCTGCTGAGCCTCAAACACCTTATAAAACCTAAAACCCGCTCAGAATCCGAAAATAAACCTTTACAATTCCTAAAAACGCTTTTAGCACCCTTATTCACCCTAAGAAATTCCTGCACCCCCCTTCAACGTAGACCCAAACCCTCTCCTCTGGAGGATGCGCCAATCGCACTGCCACCTCCAGCTCCTTCCAAAAACTCTAAGCGCCCGGGCTTCGAGGTTGGCTTCGTCGGGCTCTGGGTAGCGTCCTAGGGTCTTAGGGTTTAGGGTTTAGTGCTTTGGGGCGGTAGGTGCTTGTTTTTGAGCACCTTCTTCTTCCGTCTTGCAAAGAATCCGGAACATCTGTTTCAGATGAGACGATTAAACAGGTAGACCTCAGTATCCATCAGGGCTTCGGGTTTAGGGTTTGGGGTTTGGCGTAGGGTTGAGGGTCTGAGGCTTTGGGGCTTGAGGGCTTTGGGGCTTAGGGTTTGGGGGTTTACCGAGGGGTTCAGTTCCTGGGGTTTACGATTAGCTCGGCCACGTACGCAGTAGCTAAGCATTGCGACTTCAAGCAGAAAGTACGGGACGGCCCAGGGTTCCCATAACATGAACTAAGAGTGTTTGTGCTCAATATGTATACTCTAGATATATACATCCACCCACACGTTCGTCTATGCGTATATATCTATCTAACGATCTATCTACCTATCTGTCTAACAAACAATCAACCACTCCATCAATCAATCTATCTATCTGTCTACCTATCGATTTGTCGATCTATCTATGTAGCTACCTATCTATCTATCTGTCTATCTATCTTTCCATCTATCCATCCATATATATATATATACGTGTGTATATATATATATAAGTATATATATATATATATGCGATATATGATATATGAGATATGAGATATAAGTATGTATGTATATACATATATATATATTCATTCATTCATACGATATATGATATACGATATACGATATATGAGATATGAGATGTATGTATGTATGTATGTATGTATGTATGTATGTATGTATATATATATAGATATAGATAGTTTAGGGTTTTGGGTATTTGGTTTAGGGTTTGAGGCCTTAGTCACAAGCATGCAGGATTACGCCCCAAAGCGGGCTCCGCCAGGAGCCGCCGCCAGGCCGCACCGCCATTCAGTGCCACGTCGGCGCCGGATATCCTTAGGATCCCCCATACAGGAAAATGTTTGGGTTTTGGGTTCTGTGTCAAGGGTGTAGAGTTTAGGATGATCTAGGGCTTGCGGCTTTTATAAGAAGTGTTTGCGCAACTTTATGAGAGCTATGTAGGGTTTTGTATGTAACAAGTCCTCATAGAGATTTAGATGAGTTCCGGTAGGGACTCTGTAGCGCTTCTTTGGGTAACTTTACAGGGTCTGATAGCATTCACATCAGTGTTGCCAAGGCTTGGCTCGGGTTCTTAAATCACCCAAATGGGTTTGATAGGTTCCTGCGCAGCCCAACACCCCCGTGACCAGGAATAAACCCTAAACCCCTAAACCCTGGTTCACGAAAACATGGCATACATATTCTGATTGCATCCCAACAAACCCTTACGGCATATAAAGCCGGCAGGGCCTCTGAAGGTGAGGGTTCAGGGGCTAGGACTTTGGGGTTTAGGGTTGGGGTCTAGGATTTAGGGTTTAGGGGTGTAGGGTTGATAGGTTGGGAGTTTCAGGTTCTAGGGCTTCGGGTCCCTGTGGGGTTGGGGGTCTCTTACGCTGAAGGTTCTAGGCTTGTCTGGTCTGGTCAAGCCCCCAGCGCTAGACGCATGTACCTTGAACTACCACCACCTACCTTTTTGTAGATTCTGGTTCAGAAACGCCCAAATTCTCACGATGTAAGAGTAAACCCCATGGGCAGGGTGAACCCTAAACCCTAAACCCTACACCCTACACCCTAAACCCTAAACCCTAAACCCTACACCCTAAACCCTAAACCCTAAACCGCTTTAGGGCTTATGGCCTGGATGGGCGCAGAAAACGAAGCCGGGTAAGGCCCAAAACAAACCCTCCCCCCCTACAAAGGAGCCTTTTTCCTGAAACCCTTAGCACAAAACAGAAACCCTCGAACCCGTAACTAGAAACTCAACCCTACGAATCCTAAACCCTAAACCCTGAAAGCCCCAAAAACTGAGCTGCTTCCGTGAACCTTTCGAGTCTTTCTTATTCACTCCAAACCTGCAAACTCAAACCACAAGCATAGCACTAAACATCGAAAAAGCGCTAGACCCTGAAGCCCGAAACCCCAAAAAACAGAAGCTGTAAACTGAAAATCCCAAAGCCTTAGAATCTAAACCCTGAACCCTAAACGGCCCTAAACCCCAAACCCTAAACCCTACCCCCTCTGCAGCCGGCAGACTTCACCTGGTCCCGGAGGTACTTGGCATAGCCCTCCACGCCTCCGAACCTCACCGCGCATCAGCTTGAAGCGGGAAACTTCTGGGGGCTTTCGGCGCTTTTGGGTGTGGGGTTAGGGCTTCGGCTTTCGCTGTAGGACCCTAGGGTGTCCAGCCCTAAATATCCTAAACCCTAGACCCCTAAATCCCTAAATACCTAAACTCCTAAACCCGAAATCCCTAAACCCTGACTCATCGGACCCCCTCAGCCTTCAACTAAAGCCTGAAAGCTATGTTCGGAACAAAAATTTAAAACCCGAAGTGCCCTCTACTCAGGTTTGGAGTCAGGGTTTAGGGTTAGGGTTTGGGGCTTAGGGTCAGGGGCTTTGGGCCAAGGGTTTAGGACCTAGCGTTTAGGGCTTCTATGTTCTAGGGTGGAGGATTTAGGGCATCAGGGTGAGCTTAAGACCTACGGTTGATGATATAAATCCTGCATTACCCATAATAAAGAGTATACCATAACTCCCATAGTTTAGGGTCCTTAAAGTAATGCAGGCTTTACCTCATCAACAGTAGTGCTTTTAGGGCTTATAGGCTTAGTTTAGGGGTCTACGGTTTTGGGGTTTAGGGAACTGCGTGCCAGGACACAAAACAAAGAGGTCTGCAGCTGACGACGCCGCGTCCTGGAGAAGGCTCTATTTAGGGCTTAGGGCTTTTAGGGTTTAGGGTTTAGGGCTTAGGGTTTAGGGTTTAGGGCTTAGGGTTTAGGGTTTAGGTTTTAGGGTTTAGGGGTTAGGGTTTAGGGCTTAGGGTTCAGGTTTTTGGGCTTAGGGGGCTCTATCCCACAGCTTCTGTGAGAACTTTTTGGATTTGTAAGGCTCTTAGGCTCTTGGCATGTCGGGTTTAAGATTTAGGGCTCTTGACATGGATCCTAGTATCTCGGGAACATCGGAAACAAGTTTTTCAACCAGCTTCTTACATTAGCCCTGGGTTGTGGATTTGGAATCCTCATCCAATGATAGCAGGGTTGCGGCCCCCGTGTCGAACTTGAGCCTCTGAATCCAATCAGGGTCTTTGATTAGGGTTCTTCAAGGATCTTACACGGTTTCCTTAGCATGGCCCATGATAAAAAAAAATCGAATGAAAGAAGGTTATGTCTATGTAGTGAGCGACACCACTTCATACAGTAGGATGTACAGTAGGAACTGCAGCATGTACCTTTTCAGGGCTCTGCCTGTTCACCCACTTCGGCGCTCTCTGCATGAAAACATGATGCCTGAAATCCCCGAGCCTGAAACCGAGATTCGACAGAAATTGGGGTGGGTCCTTCTACTGATTTTGGGGTTTAGGGCTTAGGGGTTCGGCTTTTGTGTCTGAGTTCCAGCCCCCTACAAAGGTACCCGCAATCCCAACGGTTTAGGTTTAGGGTCTAGGGTTGAGGGAATCCCCTGTCGCAGCGGCGAAGATAGTCCCCAACAAAAGATTCTGGCGGCCTGCTCAAGGATTCGACTTGCTCGCCGTACGCTTGGAAAGCCCCCTCTGCCAAATTCCCAGAAACCCGAAACAAAGCCAGGACCAGAGCGAAGCCTTGCACCTCCTGCTGGAGCCCGCAATAACTTCATATGTTCGAAAGGCTTCTTTTAATGGCTCGTTTAAGCGCGTCTATGCCGGTTCCTGTAAGTCTCCCTAGCTATGAAGCCAAAAGCCTGAAGCACGTTTTAAACATCACAACAATGTTCAGGACCACTAGGGCGTCTCAAGGAATTACTTCAACCCGACAAAAGACGCAGACGACCCTGTACAATCCTCCACGACCGTCCGAAACCAATAAAATCAAAACCCTCGGCACAACATAAAACCCTTAAAAACAAACCGTAAGCGCCGACGCTCTAAAACCCCAAACAGACCTACATAGGATCCGATGCAGGCGATAAGAGTCCTCTAAACCTTTACTTAAGGGTGTTTGGAAACTCTACCCTCCAAACCCCACAAGCCCTACTGTAAATCCTGCATTCCCTACTGTAAAGCCTGCATTACCTTAAGGACCCTAAACTATGGGAATTATGGTATGTTCCTTAGTATGGGTGATGCAGGATTTATATCATCAACCGTGTAATACCCTTTGAATAAACCCGAAAACCTCCCCGTGGGTTTCTTTGCCCCCCTATAAGCCCTATAAGCCCTATAAACCCTATAATCCCTAAACCCTATACACCCTAAACCGTGATTTAAACACAACCCCAAAGCATCCCCCCTGGCTTCCTTGCCCAGCAGGAAGTCGCCAGCCCCGCAGTGACCCCGCGCCGCTGCCGAGGCAAACTCGACCAGCTCCTGTCAGGCCGGGCGAGGTTTTGAGGGTTTAGGGTTTAGGGGGTTTAGGGTTTAGGGTTAAGGGGGTTGAGGGTTTAGGGGGTTTTGGGTTTAGGGTTTAGGGTTGTTTAGGGTTTAGGGTTTAGGGCTTAGGGGGGTTGAGGGTTTAGGGGGTTTAGGGTTTAGGGTTTAGCGCTTACGGGGTTTAGGGTTTAGGGTTTAGGGTTTCGGATTGACGGTTTAGGTTTTAGGTTTCAGGGTTCAGGGCTTGGGATTTCGGATTTTGGACTTTGGGTTTAGAGTTTAGGGTGTGTTCAACACTTAGCATAGGCTTGATATGAGTGTTTTGTAGGGTTCTTCAAGGGTTTGATCGGGTTTTACAACGTTCGAAGATCGGGGGCCTGTTGCTTGGAATGGTGCTTTTACGGGTTCGTTAGAGTAAACTGTGGGGGGGGACTCTAAGCAGTTAGGATTGTTAGCTTTTCAGACGCTCGTCTTCGTGCATCCGGCAAGCTAGCGACTTAGGACATTCGAGCTTTTGGGCCACTGCTAACAACGCGACGACGACGAGACGACGACGACGACGACCGCTACCGCAACCACTGACAGCGGCCTACACGAGAGGGCCTTCACCGACAGAGCCTCGAGGAGTGTGTCGTGCACTCTGCCCCGCTGCTTGAGCAGACGGCAGTTTCTACCAGACTGCGAGCCAAAACAAGCCTATCTTGAAACCCTACTGGGCTCAAACATAAACAAAGCCCCTGAAGCTCTGCAAAAGCGATGGTCAGCAAACCCGCTGGAACAGCGAAGGCGTCGCCACAATGCAAAGCCCGAACAACAGAATTGATTAAACCCTAAACCCTAAACCCTTTAAAAAAATAATAAAAACCTCCAACACGCGCCTCCTCCAAGGTCAAAGCGCCGGCCGAGCAGCCAGGCGATCCTGGGGTTCTTGGGCCCGACACCCTTAGCCCTCGTACCCTGAAATAGGGTTTTTAGGGTTCATATAGGGTTTAGGGTTGATATGGGTTTTGGGCTAAAAAAGGGTTTAGGGTTAATATAGGGTTTAGGGTGAATGTAGGATTTAGGGTTAATATAGGGTTGAGGGTTAATATAGGGTACAGGGTTAATATAGGGTTTAGGGCTTAGGGTTGAAAAAGGGTTTAGGGTTAATATAGGGTTCAGGGTTAATGGAGGGCTTAGCGAAAATGCAGGGTTTAGGGTGAATATAGGGCTTAGGGTTTAGAGTTTGGAGTTTAGGGTTTAGGGACCCTGAAATAGGGTATGTAAATATAAGGTATACAGGGCATACGGGGTATATGGGGTATATATAGGGTATACAGGGCAAAGAGGGTAAAAAGGGTATACAGGGTATATAGGTTCTTTTTTTCTTTGGGGGGGGGGGGGGNNGGTTTAGGCGTTTAGGGTTGAGGGCTTAGGGTTCGGGGTTTAGGGTTTCGGGGCCTCAACAACGAACGCAGCGTTTCGGGTGATGCTTAGCGCAATTGCACAAGGACGAAAGATTCAGCTTTGGGGCTTTGGGGCTTTAGGGCTTTAGGGTTTTAGGGTTTTCGGGTTTCGGGTCTAGGGCTTTAGGGTTTAGGGTTTAGGGTTTAGGGTTTAGGGTTTAGTCTAGGGCTTAGGGTTTAGGAATCTGAAATGAAACCTCACCCCCCCAACCCCACCGCGGAGGTGCGTCCTCCAATGACCTCCTGCAGTGCCCTGCCAAAGGAGAAGCCGGCCGAGCGGGCCTCCGAAGTAGGGATCGCATCAGAATTGCTTTTAGGGGCTTTTCAAAGGGATCCGGTACGGTTGCAGCGGGGCATTTTTTCTGGAATAGACGCCGCAGATGACCGTAATATTTGTGAGAACAGGGTTCTGGCCAAACAATAGTCGAAATTGCACGTGGGCTTTGAGAGGTGATTATGAGTAATTACTCAGACCTAGCTATCACACAGGGTTTCAGCTGAAAAGCTTTCCTCGACTGGAGAATTTAGGACGCACGTACTTTCACGTCTCGGTTTGGAATTTTAGGCTCGTATTTCGGGTTTAGGGTTTAAGGTTTAGGGCTTCGCTTCGGAGCTCCCCCCCCCCATCGCCCAGTTAGTCGGGTATACGGCAGTGGGTTCAGAGCTTAGGATCCCCTAAACCCTAAAAGCTTAAACCGACAAAGCCCCAAAAAACCTCGGCCGTGGCGGCTTTCGGGCTCCTTTTGATGCTGCCAAGCAGCTTTGGTTAGCACTTCGCCAGCATGCTCCTGCTAACGGTTTAGGGGTTTAGGGTTTAGGGTTTGGGGGAGGGGACCTACACCGCAAACCTAAACTCAAAAAAAGAAAACAACTCCACGCCGACGCCCAAGCCTAAGCCCTTAACCCTGAACCCTTTTCCGTCTACCAATGACACAAGGCCCCTCCTAACTTGACCAGAGCTTCGGGCTGCAAGCTTCGAGGCTTCCGGCCCTCAACCAGGGCTAAGCCCCCAAACCCTAACTTAACTAACCCTTCGTTTAGGGTTTAGGGTTTAGGGTTCGGGGTTTAGGAGTTTAGGGTTTGGGGTTTGGGGTTTAGGGTTTAGTCAAGCTTAAGATTTCGAGCCGCGATTTCGGGCCCAGTTGATGGCATCGGGAAAGCCGCAACAACACGAAGACCACAAGTGGAAAACACGATTGCCAAACCCATCCCCCTGCCCTATACCCCAAAAGCCTCTCATTACCGTTCATAGCCTCATGAGCCACCAAGCCACGTAAACATCCTGGCAGCACTACTACCCGCAACTCCAATCCCCGCCAACACCCTAATAGTGCCTAAATCCTTCAATTAAATCCCTCACACCTAACCCTAAAGCCGTGTACTGTACCCCCCACATTAAACCCTACAAAGTGCTCAAAAACTATCCATCGACGGCCCTACGGCACTTCAAAAAATAAATCCGCCCGAAAACCCTCACAATAAAGGCCTTCTTTACAAGCTCTCAAGACCCCCTAAACCCTAAATCCTAAACCCTAAACCCTAAATCCTAAACCCTAAACCCCAGGTCCTTCTGCTCGATTTCTCGAGCTTCCTGGCTGGATTTCGACAGCCGCAGCTCCAACTTCTCTAGACCTGGCGGCTGCTACGTCTGGGGCTTTTGAGGTTCAGGGTTTAATATTTTAGGGTTTAGGGTTTAGGGTTAAGTGTTTTAGGGTTTAGGGGTTAGGGTTCAGGGTTTAGTGTTTCAGGGTCTAGGGTTTAGGGTTTGAGGTTTAGGGTTTAGGGTTTAGGGCGCACTTAGGTTTGGGGTTTAGGCCCTTTCGGGCTCAGCGGGGAAACGGACACAAGGGTTTTTTGTTGGCCTGAAGAAGGCTCGAATGTATTCATATAAGTGCACGAATACACGGGACTAAGGCTTTGATGGCCTATGTACTGGGCATATGGGTAGTTTTCTAAATTAGGGTCCCTTTCAAGGTCCTGTTTATAAGGGTGCCGTACTATATTGGGGACCTAAAAAGGGACCCTAATCTAGAGAACTACCCATATAACAAGGAGCCCTAAGGGGTGCAAAATTATTCGCGTCCCCCCTCTTCCGCAGTCCCAGTGTTGAAGGCCCCGGGGGTGAGGATGAGGATCCCGGGTTCAGGAACGTAGGCTGTTGGGTGTCGGATTCCGGGTTTCGGACCCGGGGATGTAGGGCTTAGGGCTGCTGAGCGCTGTAGGATTGAGGGTCGGCGATATCGGCCTCAGGGCTTCAGGGATCAGTGGTGCTGGGGCTCATGGCTTGGGCTTGAGGGGTCTACTCGGCCTAAACCTGATTCCCCCGACCGCAAAAGAAACCTATTTCGCCTAAACTAAACTAAGCCCTAAGCCGAACTTCGGGTATAACCCTAAACCCTAAGCCGTGTATACAGGGTTTAGGGCCAGTGCCTCTGCTCTGTTGGCGTGCGTCTGACTTCCACCTCTTCCTTCATTTCGGCCCTTGACTCCCAGACCTAGAAGCCCTACCACCAAAGCCTATCTGTGCGTCCCAATAAGTTCTGTATTCGTGTTTCGACTAAGAACCTACAAAAAAAGCCGCTTATGGCATAGAAGCCCAAAGCCGTGCTGCACATTCCCAAAAAGGAACAGCCAGAGATCATTTTGAGGATCCCTTTGTACCTTAAAACTGAACTAAAGTTAAAGGCTCTTATGAATCCTGTTTTAACAAAAGCTCCCCATGAAGTCCTCTAGACCCCACATGCAACCCTTCATGGGCTTTAAACTCTAAGCCCCCAAACCCCCTACCATTTCTGAATCCGTAAATCCAAAACCTAAGACCATTAGTCATAAACCTCAAACCCTGAACCGCAACAGCAACTCCTAAATCATAAAAGCCGAACCCCAAACCCCCAACGGCTTTAGGGTTTAGGGTTTAGGGGCAACCCTATCATAAACCCTGAACCCTCCTAAACCCTAAACCCTACTGCTGCTAATATAAATCCTGCATTACTTTTCGGACCCTAAACTATGGGAATTATGGTTATGGTATATTCCTTATTATGGGCAATGCAGGATTTACCTCATCAACCCAACCCTAAACCCTAAACCCTCCTAAACCCTAAACCCTAAATCCTCATAAACCCTAAACCCCAAAACCCTCCTAAACCCTAAACCCTCCTAAACCCTAAACCCTCCTAAACCCTAACCCCTAAACCCTAAACCCTAGTCCCATTAAAAGACTTCGCTGCGGAAAGCTCCAAGGCCCCAACTGGCCAGCCACTGCGGGGCCCGATCGCGACAGAGCTTGGCGAAGCGCTCCTGGCCGCGGCTGCTCTGATTGAAGTTTGAGGGCCTGGGGGGTTTATTAAGGTTTAAGGTTTAGGGTTTAGGGCTTCAGGGGTTTAGGGTTTAGGGGTTTCGGCGGTTTAGGGTTTAGGGGTTTTTAAGGTTTAAGGTTTAGGGAGGTTTGAAGCTTTAGGGCGACGTTCCCTTAAGCGGGTTGAGGGTTTAAGGTCTCGCCTGCATACATGCTTGCATGGCCTGAAACCTTTAAGCCCTAAACTCCTAAACCCTACATCCCAAAACCATGGGAATCCTAAAGTGCCAAAGTCCGCAGCCTGCGGCCCGGATACCCTCCAAAAAGGTTTCTTTTTAAGTTAGCCCCTATAACCCCATTCAAATCCCGATAGAAAGAAAACTACAACGCCACTTCTCTAAAACCTAAGCCTTTAAGCCCTAAGCCCTCAACCCTAAGCCCTAAACCCTAAGCCCCAAGCCCCTAAACCCCTAAGCCCTAAGCCCTAAGCCCTAAACCCTAAACCCTAAACCCTAAACCCTAAGCCCTAGCCACTTCTGAAGCCTCGAGAGATGATGCTGCGTCAGGGCCACAGAGCACCGAGGCTGGCAACAGGTCGTCACCTTCCCAAATCTCTCTCTCCTAAGGGTTCCTTTAAGGAGGACTATGAGGGGTTCTATAAATCTAAGGGTTCCTTTAAGGAGGACTATGAGGGGTTCTATAAACCTAGGGGTTCCTTTGAGGAGGACTATGAGGGGTTCTATAAATCTAAGGGTTCCTTTAAGGAGGACTATGAGGGGGGTTCTATAAATCTAGGGGTTCCTTTAAGGAGTACTATGAGGGGTTCTATAAATCTAGGGGTTCCTTTAAGGAGGACTATGAGGCGTTCTATAAATCTCGGGGTTCCTTTAAGGAGGACTATGAGGGGGGTTCTTTCAATCGGGTTCCCTGTAATGGGTACCTCAAACTGAAGGGCTCCTTTCAGGGATAACCCCCCCCCCCCCCACCCACGCATGGGGGAGTTTGTGTAGGGGGGGGGGAGTTGTAGTTTTGGGACTTGGGGTTTCGGCTTTACTGTAGGGCTTAGGGTTTAGGGTTTAGGTTTGTGGGTTTTAAGCTTTAAGGGTTTAGGGTTTCGAGTTCAGGGTTCAGGGTTTGGGTTTGTGGGCTTCGGGCTCAGAGCTGAATACATCGCTACGGCTGAGAAGAATGTGCGTTCCTCTTCTCCACGCTGCAATGCTTGGAGGCTCGCGCCGAATGCTGCATGTCCAACTCTCCTGCGTCTACAACGGGTGTCTGAATTCTGAATACTTGGTACGAAACTCCTCTTATCGCCCCTGAAATTCCTTCGACGTCTACTCATTCTATGACACCCCCAAAACCCGGCTTTTATCCAAACCAACTCGGGTCTCCAGGGATTCAGGCTACACACTTGAGCTTCAGTGACTTCGGGTATACCTACCCAGAGACTTCAACACCAGTCACATAGTTGCTGAGTTCATCAGCACCAAAAAGCGCACACTTTCAGTTCTATAAGGGATCATACTGTCGTGTAGTAATTTAGCTACTAAGCTCGTTCAGGGGATTCAGGAATAGTCCTGAAATTGCACAAGGATCCTTACGATGACCCCAGGTACAATCCAATATTCAACAGACCGAAACCTAAACCCCGAACCGAAACCCGAAATCCCTACGCTCCTAAAGCCGAAACCCCGAGACCCTGAACCCTAAACCCCGTATAAAATGCTAAACCCGAAACCCGAAACCCCCAATTCCAAACCCGAAGCCCGCAGACCCCAAACCCTTACAGACCCCTTATTGAAAGGAACCCTAAACCCTTCTAGATCCCTTATTGAAAGGAACCCTAAACCCTTATGGATCCCTTATTGAAATCTGAAAGGAACCCTCAACTCTTATTGTAGATCCCTGTTTTAGGGAACCCTAAACCCTTCTAGATCCCTGATCCCTTATTGAAATCTGACAGGAACCCTCAACCCCACCCTCCCCGAAATGACGCCTCCGCGGTTTACCTGCGAGGCGGCGGCCCCCACCAGCACGGTGCGGCGGAGCTCCGGATCGAACCTCCCGGGGGGCTTCGGGGGTTCCTCTAAGGGAATAGGGCTTTTAGGGTGGGGGGTTTAGGGCTCAGGGTTTATACCTATAGAATCCAACCCTAAACCCTACACCCCAAACCCACTGGGGGCCTTTAAGGATTCGAGAAAGGCGTCCTTTAGTAAGGGGTTTAGGGTTCAGGGTTTAGGGTCCTTTAAGGATTCCAGACAGGCTTCCAAACAAAGGTCGGGATTCAGGGTCTGGCGCATGCGCGTTTAGTGCGTGGAAAGATCGAAGGCCGAAGATGGCGTCGGCATGTCAGGGGAGTTGGGCCTTTGGTCTTAGGGTTTTAGGGTTTTAGGGTTTTAGGGTTTTTAGGGTTTTAGGGTTTTAGGATTTTTAGGGTTTTTAGGGCTTTAGGGTTTAGGGTTTTAGGGTTTTGGGGATTTTAGGGTTTAGGGGTTTAGGGTTTAAGGGTTTAGGGTTTTAGGGTTTAGGGCTTTAGGGCTTTAGGGTTTTAGGGTTTAGGGCTTTAGGATTTTAGGGTTTTAGGGTTTAGGGTTTTAGGGTTTAG
>CAJNJA010012466.1:149-10406 GCA_905231915.1 Symbiodinium necroappetens | reverse complement strand
GGGGGGTGCTGGTACACCCTAAACCCTAAACCCTAAGCCGCGACACTGGGAGAGCTTTAGGTGACGTCAAGCAAGGCCGGGCATCAGGAGTCACTGAGGTAGGTAGGTGGACCGAGCCCATTTTCGCGTGACCCGGTCTAGGTCGTTATTATGCTTTGATCTGTTTTGTTCTTTTTTAATTATTGTGGTACCGCGTTTAACGTGCTTTTCATTGTGTTCCGAGGCGTCTTGAAGGTGCGTGTGGTCATAGCTGGGGCTAATTATGCACTCTCACTGGATGCCTCATTTGCTTTCACTGAAAACCTACGCACTGAAACGGTTTAGGGTTTAGGGTTCACCTTAAATTAAAACCTGAACCTAAAGATTCTGCTCAGAGGAGTCAGTGAGCCTTCGAAGTGGGTTTCGATTGTAGGAAGCTGGCGCAAGTGGTTTAGGCTTTCGGGTTTAGGGTTTAGGGTATACCCTGAGGGTCCAAACGGTCTAATAATTCGGTATTTTGTTTTTTGAGAATACTGTTGTAGTTTCTTTGTATTTGGGAGGTACTTGGACGCTTACTCTACGGCTCAACATGGCAACCCTAAGCCCTGAACCCCTAAACCCTAAACCCTAAACCCCTAAACCTTAAACCCCTAAACCCCCGAACCCCTAAACCCCTAACCCTCAACTGACTCTTGTGCAGAACATACGGCATCCGAAGACAGATCGTGAACAAATCCTTCCCTCAAAGAACCCAAAAATCAGGTACCTCGTGGTGCCACAAATGTCTTGACCCACTTCTCTCCGCCCGCACAAGCGGTTTTGCTTTTTCACCCCGAATCCAAACAACCACCTAAATGCCTAAAGCCCTAAGCCCTAAAACACCCTCAGCCCTAAGGACCTACACCCTATTTCCGAAAAACACACCCAAAGCCCCTAAACCCTACAACCCCAAGAGCCTTCGGTGCTAGTGGTCCGTGGTCCTCTGGCTGCTCTGGGTGCGTGGCTGAGGGTTTAGGGCTTAGGTGGGTTTAGGGTTTAGGGTCTAGGTGGGTTCTGAAGGTATTTAGTATAAGGGGCTTAAATAATTACCCATACTGTTTTGCAGGGTCCTTATTATGATTGTAGTATAACATACCCCAAAACCCTATTCGAATTATTACAGCCCCTATATTAGGGCATTTATATGGGGTCTTGAATTTAAGGACTTTAGAATCTGTTCGTTCTAGGGTCATTTCTAAGGCTTTCTGGAGAGGGGGTTCATCACCTTGGGGTGGGGTTCGGTGATGCGGGGTTGCCAAAATCCTGCAAAAGAGCTACCTTAGAAACCCTTGCCAACCTAAAAGCCCTAAACCGTAAACCCTAAACCCTAAAACCCTAAACCTTGCAAAGGGATGCTTATTTTGGGGGGTGCCTGGAGTTGGTTGGGCACCCTGAACATGCGCCAGGGCATGAATCTCCGGGAGCCCACAGCCTCCAGAACTTAAGCCCTATAAACTCCACAAACCCGAAAACCCTAAGCTACACCGTACGCCCTCAGCCCTAAACCGAAGAATGGTGCTCGGACATTTTGCTTCAGAGCGGCTAAGTGCAGCAGGAGTACCTGTTGCGACATGCCCTCGGCTCCTTGTTGGCTTGCTATGGTTTTGTGGCATAGGTGACTGCCATTAAATTGGGAACCCTGAACTCTGAACCCCAATGCGTAAACTCGAAACCCCAAACCCTAGACCCCAAGCCCAAAACCCAAACCCTCAACCCCAAAACCCAACCCCTCAACCCCTACACCCCAAAGCATTTATGTATACCCCTGATTGCTACAGCTATCTGCCCTTGGCTATTCTGGGCATACATACATAGATGTTCTGGGTTTTGAGGTTTGTTTTGCGGTAGTGGGTTTCCTCATTGTCTGAAACTTTCCTTTAGCTACAGAATCCTCATCGAAATTTGTTAGAGGGACCCCTACCAGGAAGGTTCACAACATATACTATAGGCTATAGGTATGCATTTAGGCTCCCCCCCCAAAAAAAAATAAAAATAAAAATCAGTTGCACGGTGTTTCTTGGTGCCTAATTACAAAATGGTAGAATCTTCAGACTCCCTGGTTTAGGAACCCCTAAACCCAAAGCCTTAAATCCTAAACCCTTAATACCTTGAACCCTAAACCCTAAACCACCGAACCCTAAACCCTAAGCCTTAAATCCTAAACCCCTAAACTCCCGCCACCGAACCCTAAACCCTAAGCCTTAAATCCTAAACCCCTAAACCCCTGAACCCTCAACCACCAGACCCATGAACCTTAGGCCTAACCCCTCAACCCTAAACCCTAAACCCTCTAGATCCCTTATAGATCCCTTAAAGGAACCCCTTTAAAGGAACCCCTAAACCCTAAACCCTAAACCCCTGAACCCTAAACCCTAAATCCTAAACCCTAAACCCTAAATCCTTAACCCTAAACCCTAAACCCGAAAGCTTTTAAACCACTGCGGGGGATGTCCAGCTCCAGCCCTCTTAGCCGCTGCAAGCATCGGGTCTCTCTCGTGGATTCATCCTCCGCGTTGCTTAAGGAAGTAGGGTCCCTTTAAAGGGATCTATAAGAGATCTATATGGGCTTAGGGGTTTAGGGTTTAGGGTGTAGGGTTTAGGGTTCAGGGTTGAGGGTTTTAGGGGTTTAGGGGTTTAGGGGTTTAGGGTCTAGGGGTTTCGGTGCTAAAGTAGGGTTTCACGTCGGGCCTTAATAAGTTAGAATACGGTTCGAGGCTCCTCTCTAGTGTTTTTATACTACCGAACACTAGGGAAGGAGTTGTAATTATATAGGCTCCTCTAATTTAGGGATTACGAGCCCTTAGATTGTAATTGAACCTTGAGCCCTGCAGGTGGGCTTGATTCAGGGGTCTGGGCTGTGCGCTTAGGGCTTTAGGGTTAAGTCGTATGCTTGCTTTTGAACATTACCATGCTCTCGACAGCAACATCCGAAAGGGGGCGTTCATGTGAACGTTGTGTAGGTCATGATCTAGAGACTTTACGACTCGAGGGCTGCGCTGTGCTTAAGTTGCGGAGGATGGCTTTTAAAGATCTTGGCGCCAGCATCCGAAGGGGGGATTCTCTCGGATTAGGGTACAGGGCTCACGGCTCATAGTATAGATAGGTTTACCGTTTACCCATAGGCTCCTTAGTAGTCCTTTCTGGGATTACTTCATAAGATCCTAAATATAAACCACAAAAAGGAACTACCAAGGAGCCTACGGGTAGTTTAAGGTTTGGGGTTAAGCCCTAAACGGTCCCAAACTTCCGAATTCCTAAAGTTCAGGGTTCAGGGGCAGGGTGTACGTAGGGCTCACGGAGTAGGCTGTAGGACTTGCTGCAACCCAGTAATTTCAGGAAAGTGTAGGCCCTAAACCGAACAGACAGGTAAAAGAATCCCCTCAGTTTGTTGAGGGTCTGGAATCCTAGCTTCACAAGCCAGAATGCAGAGGGTCTGGAATCTAGGGCCGTAGATATTAGACCCTCGAAGCCCTTTAGATGTTAGACCCTCGGTTTGGGGGAGATATGGCATGTCCGAGTCGGTGGCTCAGATGTGACAGTCCTGATGACAATATGCTAGCCATTTTGGCACAAAGCTTCCGAGCAAACACTAGAAATTATCTTGTCCAGGGCAGGTTCCGAACGAGGTCACTACGGGACAGCGTGAGAAGGCATCAGAAGGTGTTCTCAGGAGGCTCGCTACACTCCGCTCCCGCGTCCGAGCTGCTGTGATGCCCTCCCAGGCCGCGGTTCAAAGTTGTTTGTTCCTCACTTTTCGTTTATCAAGCAGTGCGCAGGGATGGACCATCTGCTTCGTGCCTCGACCGGCCTCGACACAGGGCGACTGCAGCCCCCCGAGCTAGCAACTGTTACTCATGCTGCTATGGGCACAGAATGGGCAAGTTAATGCGCACTTTTTTTCTCTCTTTTCCGAGTCCACTACCAGTACTACTGGACCGCCGAGCATTCCAAGAAGTTCAAAACCTTGACTCAGGCGCTTCTTGCATTCGCGAGCCGGGTGTTGCTAGTAACAATCCGAGCACTGCAGATGCGCCAGGCAAATGCTTTTGCTTCGGGAAGCCACGTAGCGGAGGCCAGGGGCTGTGAACGAGCTTTCGGTTCTAGGTAGCTGGGAAGTGAATTGTGCAGACCCCCATGCTTCCTCTTCCGCTGCCCTTGTCAGGACTGTTTCGACAGCGGTTGATAATTCTCTTTGAATCTCCTTGACGCCTGACGCCAGGTTCCTTTGGAGCTGCGTGAAGTAGCCCGAGCTCATCCAAACGTGGTCGTGCCGGAGGACTGTTCCTCTGCACCCTCGTGGCAGTGGCGAACTCTGCACACTTTGTTTCAGCTCTCATGGGTCACTTGGCGGGGGGCTTCTGAGGTCTTCAGGCTCTGGATTTCAGCGATCGGTGCGACTACAGGGTTCTGAAACCTGGATACGGCAATGCTGTGAGATCTGTGCTGGACGCCAACTTATAACAACCTTCAGCCTGGAGCCAAAACTCATGACGATGTAGATCTGCACACCTTGCACTGTGAGCATGAAGCACCTAGAGCAGTCTGAATGAGGCTTTGGTGGCAGTTTTAGATTAGAACGAACCTGTTGGGCTCTACCTCCTGCAAACTCTTCGCCGCTCGCGAACATTCTTCAGTACATTACCAGTAGATGCCTGATTTCGAGCCTTGAGACTGGACACGTGCGGGTGAAGGAGGCTCAAAGGACCAGGAGCTGCCTCCTGCACGTGCCTGCAGTGGCCGATAGTGGTCGCAAGTAGCAACTTTCCAAGACAAAGGAAGACTTGCAACCTCGAAGCAAATTGCAAATTTCGGATAGCTTCGTCAGGAGCTAATCCAGGACCCACCACACTTCCCCTGCGCGGGTGGTCACTACCTAGACCTAAACCCCAAACCCGAAGATTCATGGCCTGGAGTGCCTGGCAACAGCGAGCTCATGGTGTCGCAGGCAGGGGTGCTTTGTTCGGTTCGTGGGTCCGCGGCCTAGGTGTCAGCACAGCCTCTGTATCCAATCTTTGCACACGACGGGCACTCCTGCCGACTCCAAGCCTCGTCTCGGCGAGCCTGCAGCAGTCGGTTCCCAGGAGGGCTGCGATGGACGTCTTTCGTAGCCAGCTGCGGGCGTTTGGTTGCAAGTGTTCGTTTTTCTATAAAAAAACCGCAACTGCGACCGGCTGGAATTCCGTTTATGAGGCCAATAGCCCTGAACTGAGCCCTACCCCAAGCCCCATCCCGAACGAAGAACATACGGCCTTCAGTGGATGATGAGGCGGCATTCTGCGGCCTGTGGAAGAATAGACCCAGGCCGCTCCTGAGATTGAAGTGGGCCCGAAGAGTGAGTGTCAGTGGCAGTCCCAGGAAGCGGTTGCGAGTGTGGGTTTTTCAGCAGAAATCAGCACTTGCGACGAGCTAGAATTGCGGGGAGCCCTATAGATATCAGGAATTCCGTCTAAGAGGCCAATAGCCCTGAACCGAGCCCTAGTTTTTTGAGCCCTATCCCGCAAAAAAACAACTCTAATGGATGTCCAGGCGGCATTCTCCGGCTTGTCGATGGATTGAAGTGGGGGCAGTGGCAATCCCAGCAAGCGGTTGGTTGCAAGTGTGGGTTTTTCTTTGGGAAATCCGCAATTGCGACGAGCTAGCATTCCACTGAGCCCGAGATATCAGGACTTCCGTCTAAGAGGCCAACAGCCCTGAACGGAGCCTAGATCCCAAGCCCTGTCCCGAAAAACATACCCACTCCATCTCCAGGCGGCATTCTCCGGCTCATCTACGAATAGACCCAGGCCGCTCCTGGAATTGAAGTGGGCCCGAAGAGTGCCAGTGACAATCCCCCTCAAGCGGTTGGTTGCAAGATCTTCTTAAAAAAAGAGCACTTGCGACGAGCTTCCGGTGAGCTCTAGATCCCAAGCCTTATAACCCAGATCATACCGCTTTCTGGGTCCGCGGCCCTAGGTGTCAGCAAGGCCTTTGTAGCAGACGCGGATGGCGAGGTTCCTTGTTTGGTAACCATTCCTCCTTGTTTGGTAACCATTCCGTGTGGTCTAGCAGGCGAATGGGAGCTGGATCTGGAGGGCCTCAATGCCAGCCCCGCGCCGGACAGGATGCCGTCGAGCAGGAATATATCACCTTCACGAGGCGTACCAGTCCTGGCGCCTGACATGGACGACTCCGATCACGAAGGAGCGACATTACATGCGCTTTGGTGTGCAGCCGCTGGTGGAGCTGGGGTTCAGCGTGGGTTGGGCAAAGCATTTGGCACTCTGCAGGGCCGAGGCGGTCCTCCGCTACTATGTGAGCATAGACAAGGCCGTCGCCGCCAGAGACATCTCCACCAGCATCAGCTCCATACCCGGCGTGTCTTGCTGCCAGCGAGGGTGGAAATACAAGGACCGGTATGGGTACCAGACCAAGTTTTATGCCACCCGAGAAGATTGCGAGGCCGAGGCTGCACGTTTCGGAGCGATGAAGTCCTCTTCCACGTCGAGGCCAGGGCCGCGTCCGCCGAAGCACCAGAAGAAGTCGAAGTGATGATGCTGCGGCAATATATCCTTCGATCTCGGAGGTTCCTGCGACGGCTTTCGTTGTATCTCCTGGTGCCTACGAAGTTGCATCTCTGCTGACATTCGTGGTGATTCACGGTGTCTCGGTGCTGTACTTCGTCTCTCTTTACAGTTTTGATACTCAAAGGAGATGGCTGTTGCCTACGGCGCCAGTTAAATCTCCTTCATGCGCTTATCGCCAGAGAGCACGCTCGAGTGCACACCTCAGCCACATGCTGGCGATTTCTGCTCCGGGCCACACGCTCTCGCTGTCACACGGAAAAAAATGTGCAAGCGCCATGTCGACGCTGGCGCGAGAACTTGCGGCCCTGGGTGACACGGACCCATTTTTTTTCGCAGTTGTCATTGTAAGCGTCTCACGTCCAGGACTGGCTGAGCACATCCTTTCTTGGACGAGTGGGCCGCGGCCTCGTCTCGGCGAGCCTGCAGCAGTCGGTTCCCAGGAGGGCTGCGATGGACGTCTTTCGTAGCTAGCTGCGGGTGTTTGGTTGCAAGTGTGGATTTGTTCTATAAAAAAACCGCAACTGCGACCGGCTGGAATTCCGTTTATGAGGCCAATAGCCCTGAACTGAGCCCTACCCCAAGCCCCATCCCGAACGAAGAACATACGGCCTTCAGTGGATGACGAGGCGGCATTCTGCGGCCCGTCGAAGAATAGACCCAGGCCGCTCCTGAGATTGAAGTGGGCCCGAAGAGTGAGTGTCAGTGGCAGTCCCAGGAAGCGGTTGCGAGTGTAGGTTTTTCAGCAGAAATCAGCACTTGCGACGAGCTAGCTTCCCGGCGAGCCGTAGATCCAAAGCCTTATCCCGAAGAACATGCCTAATTCAGCGCATGTCCAGGCGGCATTCTCCGAGGACATACCCCCGCGCTGTCTAGGGCGTCGGTTTCCAAGAATCCTGGGATTTGCGAGGTCGGCGGGCCCGAAGAGTGCCAATGACAAACCCAGCAAGCGACTGGCTGCAAGTGTGTGGTTTTTTTTGTAAAAATCAGCAATGGCGAGCTGGATTTCCGTGTAAGAGGCCAATAGCCCAGAATTGAGCCCTGGATCCCACGCCCTATCCCGAAGAACATACGGACTCCAGTGGATGTCCAGGCGGCATTCTCCGGCTCGTCGAAGAATCAAAGAGTGTGCAAGTCGAGCAGGCGCGTGGCTGCTGTGACAAGGGTTATGTTTGGTCGAGAAAAAACGCGAAGGAGCCCTGAGCCAGGTGTTCCGCATAACACATGCACGTCCATGGATACCTTGACGGTCTAGAGCCGCTGAAGCGGGTCCGTGACACGCAGGGCCGCGTGCATAGATAGACACATACAAACATACATACATACATACATACATACATACATACATACAGACAGACAGACAGACATACATACCTACGTACATTCGTCGCAAGTGGTGATTTTCAGAGAAAAGCCCTTCTTGCAACCCCTCCGTCGCAAGTGCCAAGCCTGCTGCAGTCGCCCACTCTTCCTGCCTAGCCTCAAGCCTCGTACCCGGAACAGCCCGGCAACCTTGAGTCAGGCAGCTCGGATGGCTGGCAGCAGAGAATCGCTGCAAGGCTTGGCCGGTCCCAGAGAGGGGGCTCCTAAGTCAGGCTGCAGTCACACCTGAGTACGACATTTGTTGGACGTTGCAAGTTTAGGCAGCACAGATCTTTGTCTAGAGAAAACAAACTCCAGTTGCGACTCTGTGGTGGGCCCCAAAATCCCAAAGAAGCTTGCGGGGGACTAGTTCTATTTCCAAGCGAGGGTGGATTAGTCAAGCAGGGCAGCTATTCAGCAGACAAGTCATGTAGTGATACCCACACAGAGCACGTAGCTACACGTTCTCCACGATGTCCAACCAACAATCAACGATGACAGCCAAGGCAGTCCAGCAAAACCAGGAACTAACGCAAAGGAGTCGCAAGCAGGTAGCAGACAGACATGGACGAGACGTACGAGAGAAAGTTCCGGGCCTGAAACGCCAGCGACCTTTGTGGCAGCGCGTGGTGCTGCAAACTCCGCCCATTCGGCTCCTTCGGTGCCTGCTCATCCGCGCCTTTTTCGATCATTGGTATGTCAAGACTGAGCTCGGAACAGAAGAATGGGAGGCGCAGCGCCCCCGCACATCGTACGAACGCATGCTCGACTCCTTGGGAGCTCGGGACATCCTCCGACAGCCCGTCGAACTATCCTGGAAGGAGCTCAACAGGCCAAACTCCTCGAAGTACAGGCACCAGCGGAAGACCACTGTACAGGCCGTCCTCCATGTTGCAAGGCCGCATTAACTGGTCCACGACGGACCGAGCTACGTTGTTGATGAGGGCCATGATGGAAAAGGTGCCTTTGCGCGGCGGCCAGCAACGGCACCTGGCGGTCGTCCTCGCTCGATTCTCTTCGGTAGCCTTCGTCCTGCGTCTGCAGGAGGAACTTCCGCTGCCATGCATTCGCAGACAGGACTTCTTGCCAGCCATTCAGAAGATCATCCGTAACACGGCCGATTTGTCCAGCTTGCTACCAAGCATTTCTATGCCGCTGAGCGGAACAGAGTTGCCAAGATGAGTCGGAAGAAGGCCCAAGGCTGGTTCGAGACACAGGTAAAACACTGCGCCGCGGTCTCGGGCAGGCTGGGAAAGATCCCGTGGAAGGATCATGCTCCCCTCTTGGCGGCAGCGCTCGGCCATTTTGTCGGCAAAAATGTCCAGTCCGTGCTGTACATGCAAAACATGACCAGCGCCAAGCTGTTGCTCTCGAATTTCTTCGGGTTTAGGGTTAAGGGTTAGGGGCTTCTGAAACCAGAACCCTCAATCCTCAATCCTGATCCCTAAATCCGGCTTAGGGTTTTGGGTTTAGGGTTTAGGGGTTTAAGGCCTTGTGTAGGGTCTAGGGCCGGCAAATGAAGCTGCATTCCCAAACCCTAAACCCTTCATCATGGTTTGTGGTTTAGACGGAACGCTGACAACGGCTGAAGGCTTGGCTTATGGGTAGTTCTTTAAGGGTGTTTACTTAGCTCTCCAATACCCAACCTTTAAGCTTTTTGGGTGCTCACAATTTAGTAGTAATCTGAGCGTTTAACCTTTTAGTTCCTTGGCTTATTTTATTGGGGAAGTGAGTTTAGGGAGCCCAAAAGGAGGCGGCACTCTTATAGAAACCCTACTAAAGACCCTATTGCAAGGGACCCTAATTAGAGAACCACCCATATATATGTGCAGGATATTTTTCGGTGGTTGTAATCTTGCTTTGGAGGCTTAAAGGAGCCCTTCAAGGGACTTTTGAAGGAACCCATAGCGGTGTAGGGTTTTGGGTTCCTCTAGGATTTCGGGTTTAGTAGGGGTTCTTTTCAGGGGTTTGGCATTTAGGTCTCCCTTGTGGCTCAGGAACAGGGCTTGTGTTTTGATGTTCAAGTTTTCCCCGCCGAGGATCAGGGTATTAGGGTTCAGGGTTTAGGGNNGGTTGGATCCCCCCAATGTGATTTCGCGATGTGCCGCTCAGCTCAGCCCCACGGCGGGGCCAAAGTTACGCAGGAGCCCTCTGAAGTCGTAATCCAAATCCTTTAAAGGGTACTAGGTAGTAGGTTCTATGATAGGGTTCCCTTTCAGGGTAGTGTAGGGTCTGTAATAGGGTTCCATTCAAAGGGGTTTAAGTGTGACCCTTCAGTTCTTACCCTGCTAAAGTCACGGCTGTTCCCGCATGGGAT
>CAJNJA010012465.1:0-13112 GCA_905231915.1 Symbiodinium necroappetens | reverse complement strand
AACTACTTAGGAGCCTATGGCTAGAGACTCCCAAGGCCGAGTTCTGTGCCTTGCGCCACAGAGCCGAGAAGGAGAACCTCCTTGGCAGGCTGCTGAGTTTATCGGGGTAGAAGTGGTAGAAGGGGAGAGTGAGGTTGGCACGCTTTTTTTGGGATGCACGGTTCCGAGTCTGCAAGAGCGAGCGAGAGAGGGGATTTCGGTCAGGTTTTTCAACTCTTGACTTTCGGCTTGTCTTTAGAGTTGGGGTTTGAGCTTCCGGTTTAAGGCCTCGCGGTTTGAGATTTTGAAGCTCCTAGTTAAGGCGTCAGCGTCTGTGCCCTGTAGCTTTATTTTGCCATGAACCCTAAACCTAGCAAAGCCCCTGAACAATATCAACGCTTGAATATTTGCCACTAGTATTTCGTAGGGTTCCGTCTTGTAGCGATAGCAGAGTACACCCACGTTTCTATTTTAATGATCAAGGCCCTTATTGCTTCTACTATTGTTTACCGCCGCTCGGAGCCGCTTGACTGAGAAACCATGATCGTCGGATGTGGAGTCTGTTTAGGATTTTGGCTGCCCCAATACAGGGTTAGAGTAAGCATCGGGCAGATGGTAGCAGTTGACCCTTGGAATAATGACAGTTCACAGTGGGATTGGTCCGGGTGCAATGATAATATTCATTACATCAGCGATGTGCGTACATGTAGCACTTCGAATGGTAAGCTGGATATAAGAGTATGAAGTAGCGCCGTTGCATCAGATCCAGAGTACGGTTCAGGGTCCAGAATCGCAATTACCAGGCCGGGCGATTGTCGCGGAAGCCACTCGAACGGTGCAATCGGGATCCGGATATCCTATCCCTTGACGAGGCGTCTAGTAGGGTGGTAATCGATACATCAAAAGAAGCGGGAAGGGCATCGTGCCTAGGGTACCTAACCCCCCAGGTACCTACTATATAGGGCCCTAGAGGCTCTAGTACCCTATATATTAGGTACCTGGGGGGTTAGGGGTCTTAAGAAGAATGCCTAGGTGCTCTTACTGCACACCGGAAACCTCGCAATCTGAAGATGCCAAAGCAGCTCCCACACTTCGAGCACGGTTTGAGTAAGGAACGTCCGATGCAATAGCAGTACATGCGAAAGTTGAACCTGCGCGGACCGAGAGGTGGACTATCCGGACCTGGCTGGCGAAGTGGTGCCTCTCCATGAAATCTTCAATAGTATTCCCTTTCGGCTTCCTATATAATTCTATAAGAACGGCCCCCCAAACCCTATTAGTCTAATTTCTCAGTCATGTTGTTTGGCCCAATGTCGCAACAAAGCCATGGAGAATCCATGTCACCGCCGCCTGAAAAGCCACCCACACCCCAAACCCTAAACTTAAGTCCTTAAGGTTTCAGAAGCCGTTCAATTCCCGAGGAATGACCCCTGAACCCAGGACTCTCAAGAAGGGGCGGATAAGTTTGCAGCGATCCAAACTTTGCCTGCGAGAAGTAGAGGCGTGGCGTTTAGGGTTTAGGGTTTATAGGGTTTAGGGTTTAAAAAGGGTTTAGGGTTTATAGGGTTTAGGCGGTTTAGGGTTTAGGGTTTATAGGGTTTAGGGCCTACGGTGCCCAAAACCTTCAGCCTGTCGACTTGCGCCCTGATTCTGCTTTTTCCGGTCCCTGAACCTCAGTCGGAACGGCCGTAGGTCTCACGGGGAAACGATGCCTAAGCTGTGCCTGAAGGATAAGAGGATAATTACGAACATCTTACGGGGTATTCTTCCGCTTTACTTTTTTTGGCGGTTTTTGCTTGCCGGATACGGAAAAGGGGAAAGACTCCCTCCGGCTTTCTGAAACCACCGCTTTTTGGGCCCGAAGCATGTCAGCTCCCTTCGATCTGAAGCTACAGCGCAAGATCCGTGAGTGCAAGGCCCTGCTGGGAACACTCGGTCCTAAAACCCAACCCATCGCTAGATATCAAGTGACGGACATCTCCGGGAATATCAGTCCTGTGAGGCTTCGGATTTCGGATTCAGGACTATAAGGAGTTTTAGATTTTTCGTGGTATCAACTTTCTCAAACTCGGCACAGCCGAGCATCCACAAACTTCTATAGAATTTTCGGCTGTAGGAATACCCCTAGACTCTAGACCTTAAACCCTGAACGGTTTATTAGCAGTACTGGTTCGGCTATATCACGATTCGTGATGTGTCAGCACTAGCTCGCCTGTATATAGCTGTGCCCTACAGCTTGCGAACCCCCATCCCCGTCTCAAACCCCTCATAAGATCCTCGCAGGTTCCCAAGAAAAGAAACCCTAAATCCTGCATCGTCAACCCGAAGCAGGAAGTCCAACACTTCAAAACCCTCACTCCTACTCCGCCCTAAACCCCGAAACCCTATTACATCAAGGTGTGCGGCGCGCCCCTTTCCATCGACGGTTTCAGTGACGCGCTGCTCGACAGCAGTCTGGCTCGGAATTGCGGGATTGCGGGGTCAGCCGGGGAAGCTCACTCATGGATCTGAAGACCTCCGTTAGGGCTTTAGGCTTGGGGGTTTACTACAGAGGTGTCACTTTTTTTGTTTGTTGGAATATAGACGGAGTTCATGAGGGTTCAGGGCGGTTGTTTCTCTGAACGTTAGGTGTCTCTGTCTCCGGGGGCCTACGTCACGAGACCGCTCCACGCAGAGCTAACCCTATTCCGCAGTGTGTTGGGAAAGGATAAACCGGAAAGCTTAAAGGCGAAAGCAGCGTCCGCGGTAGTGATAGATAGTACAGGTTCAGCATGCAGCCCTTCCGAGCCCGAAGAGAGGCAGTGATCAGTATAAACGGATGTGCAGACACTCAGCCCTCGATGAGGGTTCTGTCCTGACACATGGCAGCTCCTTCATGACCCCGAAGCTACCAAGATTAATCTTTGCTGTTGCTTAGGGGCGGGCACACCGTCTTAAGGAAGACACCTCCGCCTCAATGTGTTCGGGCCGCTACGTCGTAGAACCTGGGGAGCTCTGAGACACTACATACATATAGTCTAGTTTTAGAGTATATATAGTAAACAGTATAGTATAGTACTGTAAAATAGAGCAAAGTATACATTTCAAACCTGCAAGCCCCACATCCGAGATCTTCTCTGAGAAGCACGAAACCACAATGCGACAAAGCCTCTGAGATTCTGCATCCTGGCAACGCACTGCACCGATCGCTGCCTGTGGGCTCTCGAAGCTGGGCGGTCTGTGTGGGGTTTAGGGGGTTTAGGGTTTATAGGGTTCAGTTTAGATTATTTTTTTGGCTGGGGGCTTGCAGAGCGTAGGAGGGAATTGGGCTAAACCTACACACTTGCGAGGTAAATGTTACGACCGCAGAATGAGCCAATAAGACAACCCTAGGCCCTAGGCAATTCTGATCTAAGACTGGCTTTGTGTCTATGACTGGAACCATTCTAGAATTCGATACGACTTTGCATTCCTGATCTCGGTTGCATATAGTAGAGCAGGAGCTATCACCATACATTACTTGCTTCATTTCAGTATCGCAGATCGCTAGCAGGGCACTGCGCCAATCGTGACCATGCCAGAATGCATCAGTGAACCTGCCACGCGGTCTTGCATTTATCGTCGTCTTCTGTGACGAGGACGGATTGCTTGACCTCTCCTCAAGCTACAAAAACCGAAACGCTTGAACAAAAAGATATGGATATTGCAAGGCAAAGCCGTGAAACAGTCGAAGCATATCCCAGGACGCCGATGGCGGGCTGTGGAAAATGGAGCTGTGAGGCAACGATCGCGGGAGTCGGAGGATCTCGGGAATTCGTTGCATAGTCCGGGTTTCGGTGCAAGGGTCCACTTGCCGGTGCAGAGGAACGCTGATTGCAGGGCTTGCTCAATGGATTGGCCATGTGGCTTTGGGCTTTGTGGATTTGGATTAGTTTTATAGTGTTTTTTTCTATTCTTGTTTACTATTCTATTACTTTAAGTATAGTAACATTTCTACTCTTATTATTACTAGGAACCCTAGTGGCCGTAGTGGAACTCTTACGGCGACCCCGGAGCTGGGAACTCTGTCTGCTCAGGCTTCTTCTCGCGGAAAGAGAATGTCTCACGGATCTTCATCCCAGAGCCAAGCAGTCGAAGTTCAAGTCTCATGTCCACCATGGCATCTACTTAATCTACTTTCGAAGCGAAGCATCTACTGTGTACATGAACACTTGGAGTGTTTTTGGAGTTTTTAACTTATGCATGACGAAAGAGCCAACGACCACCCCGAATATACATGGCAAGTGTATGGACGAAGTAGCACAATATCTGAAATCCATATCGGAAGTAATGCGAATTGCTTGGCTTAGAAAAAGTCATGCTGAAGCCGTTTGAAGTGCGATCGTGAGGTTTGTTAGGTCGCGAATTGACAGGAATCGCTCTTGAGAGGGGATTCGGGCTTCAAAGTCTCAAAGTCAGAGCTCAGGTCCCCGCAGCCTCACTCTGACTGCAGCTCCACGTTTAAACTGCCTACCAGATTCAAGGCTACCCTTCCATACATATCCCAGGCTACTATTTGGTAAGGTTGGGGCGATGTTGCTGACATCCTGTGTGCAGCTTCGGAACGATACCGATGGTATCACAGCTAACGTTCGCCCTTAACCCTAGGGCCTATCATCGTCAAAACCCTCACAGCCACAAGATAACTCATTTCAGAGCCCTTCAGCGGGAAGGAAAGGTGGCCTCCTGCTTGCCTTCCGCTACGCTTCGCCACCAGCACTGAAAGGAAACAAGTTCTGCAGCAGGGCATGGTGTGCGCCAGGGTGTTCAAGATTGCCAGGTTCACATGCATACATGTGTCTTCCGATTAATTTCTTTTTGCACTTAACTACGTATGGGCTTTCCACCGAAAGGTTTTGAAGGGCTTGGCTCATCAAGTTTCTTCTGCGTGAACTTGTCTTGCCACGATCAGCACTAGCTTGAGGGCTCCATGTGGCAGGTTATAGCTTCCAGTGCCAAGGATGCCAGCAGCTCGCACACTGGCTGACCCAGCAGGAAGACAGGGCAGACAGCATACCTAGTGATTGCAATCAGTGGATCTCAAGTCGTGCAGTTTACATCAGGGCCTTAGAGCTACGACGACGGCGTCCACTAACACCTCACGACCCTATTAAACGCGGCCCCAGCGCCGAGGATCAGGATCGCAAGGATCGTCCCAGAAATTATTTCAACTCCGAAGGCTTACACTTTCGGGCTTAAGCCGCGGGCGCATTCTTGGCTTCAGGGTGTCACTTGTCTTCACTGACGGACACAGCTCATGCGAATGACGATGGGGTTTCGGAAATGCCGAGCCCATTGTCGATCCAAACCGGTATAAGATCCTCACTCTAGCTTTAGTCGCGGAGCCCCTGCACCCCTTTCTGGGACCTTAGACTACTAAATCTAAGTTGCCGGGGCCCCAACCCGAAGATTGCATGCCAGGTTGGTCGTCTGCCTGAGGCAAATGCGCAGGGTTGATAAAGGTTTTGTGCGGCTGGAGCTAATATCTTGGTTTCTAGTGCTGCTTGCTAGTGCTATCACATTGCAGTCAGCTGGTAGTCTTCAGTTAGTACCGTCATGACTTGACCAGTAGTGCTAGCCAGTATGCGAATCTTCCCCACTCAGGAATATTATGGCAGTCTGAGTTTCTTGTTGATCTATGCAAGAATGGGCTTAGGGTCCAGGGGGCCAAACTCAGACCCCTGAACCCAGTGTTTACGAGATGTCCAGGAAAACAAGGGTGCCAAGCATGGGCCGTGGACGTCATGACGTGCATTCAAGACTTTGAAACTTAGGATTTAGAGCAGGCAGTAAATCCGAAGACCCTTTATACTCTAGCAGCAATGATGATAATGGGATACGTAGATGGCCGCTGCGCAAAGAAGAAGCGACTTCATAAATGGGGTTCGGGGCCTGCCGTGCTATATAACTAATAGTGCTTAGGATAGCAGTGCTCAGATCTAGGGGAATCTGTGATTGAATAGGAAGGCTTGCTCGCGCCATTCTCTTTGGTGGTAAGCATTTGGGTTCATGGCTTCCCGGCATTTCTGTTGACAGCACCATTCAGCAAGCTGCCATGCGCCGAAGAACCGTTCGGAGTCCGAAACCCGCAACTCTAAAGCCCGAACATCCAAAAGCGTAAAACCCCAAGCCCTGTGTCCTACAACTTCAAACTTCGTAATCAAAGTGCCAGTACGCGTGTGGGGTTAGGGCGTAAAGCGTGTGGTGACTGTCTCTATAACTTTGATGGTTTCGAAATTTGAGTGTTTCAGTTTAGGGCCTACTTGGAACCCGAACTGTTCAATTTGAGCCTCGGTTACTTCTCACCGAAAGCTGGGAATCTCACAGAGCAGGCCTACGAGAAGCTCATCCACGATGTTGGGCCCTCGCAGTGGCAGGGCTTTGGTACTGTCTGGTTTGTGGAAGGTGTTAGAATCATGGTTGGTGCTTCAGAAAATAGAGTGTCTGTATTTTACAGCGTTCCCGGGCACGGGTTTCCACCAAAATTCAGCATTTTGGGTTTAGTCCACCGACGCATCACGTGAAGCGTCGAACGTGCCGACAGCGGTTTACTGCTGAGTCCAGGCCCCACTTACTTTTCCGAAGAGCCCAAAGTCGTACACAGCAAGGTTTGTCAGAGAGCCGAACTAAAATTCTCCAAGGCCTATAGCATGGGCCATGGGTTTTGGGACGCTTTGGGGATTGGACTCAAGTGAGTGAGTGCGTGAGTGAGTGGCCTGGGGTGCACTCCGGCCGAACAGAAACGTTCCCTCCCGCCATCTCTTCGCCCCTCCGTTTTCGTCATCGGGGAGATCCGGCAAGAGTTCGACGCGCCGAGCCCCTCAATCCAACCTCCAGGGCCCTTGTGATCCCTCACACGGGTACTGGGGCACTGGCTCGAAGGAAGGGCTTGGGGTCCGGGGTGTCTGAACCAAAAACGCACACATGCACCGGCAGCAAGACTAAGAAAAAACGCCAGCTCAGCTCATCCCCTGTTGGCTGCGCAACTCAAACAGTATTACAGTATTCCCCGGAGAGTGGGGCAGTGCCTGTATCTGAAGGCACCACCCCCGACCAGAAGGGGGGCGATTGGACTCAAGATTCCTATGGGGGGGGAACCTGCAGGGAACGTGCGCAGCAAACGTTGTACGAGCTTGACGCTACTAAAGGAGCTCAGAGTTTCAGATGTCTGGTGACCGTAACTATACCTGAACTCCAAAAACTACTGATTCAGGGTTCCTCATCATATTTCCCCCTATCTTGCCTGCGGGGGACTCCCCGGCTTTTGTATCATAGAGTTCTGCAGAACCATGAGCTTGTGAGTTGTCTTGCCTGCCATGTGCGAGTCGCGAGGGTCGGAACCCTCGTTGACATGGTAGTCTTTCTGAACAACGGGTCGACCCGAGAAGCTGCGGATTAGGGTTTAGGGCTTGCTTCTCCTGCCGTTGAAGCTTTCCCCTGGTTGCATCGGGCTGGTTCACACTGTTCCTCTGTTCTTTTGCCGGGTTTTCTTAACTGTCTTTCTTAACGGGGTTTCGGATTCGACGTGGTGCTGCCGTGTGGAGACATCCGGGGTCACTATGACTTAGGGCTCAGATTCAGATTCCAGATGGCACCTTGGAAGTTCCGAAAGCCATGTGGCGAGCAGAAATGGCTTGGGTGATTGGGAGTATCAGCTGGGTACCGTGAGAACACATGGACCTATTTGTCAGCTGAATGAAATGTGCAAAGCTGCAATGCTTCATGCTCAGGTTATCATTGGCGACAGCCACAACTTCGTGCGAGCAGATGAGGCAGCAGTTAATATTGAGCCGCCCGGTTGATGCAGAAACATTCTCGCAGGTGGAAGAGGGCTGGCGAATCTTCGACCCCCTGCTCAAGAGCCACCAGCTCGGGTGAGAAGGGCTTTAGCATCTAGTAGTAGTCACAGCATCGTCACGATGCTGGAGAAGGCATGTGGTCGAAGTGTTCGTTGTGATGCTTGTAAGTATTCTCATTACCGCTGCTATCGCCAGATTCTGTCCCTTTGTCGTGGCAACTGCCATCACCATTAGGGTGGCTTGAAAGAAAATGGTGTTTTGGGGTAAAGACGTAGGTTCAAGCATTTGGAGGTTTAGCCACAAGCTCAATCCCCCACTTGCTTGGCTGCAATGAGGTCTGGAGACGTCTGATGCGCCAGACCCTTTCCCCTATGCCGACGCCTGAGATGTGAGTGATCCTGAACCGAGGTCCTCGCTACTGCTGCAGCGTGATAACCATGGAAACTCACACGGAAACAGTTGCCTCCAAGAAGGTACAGCGACGGTTGAACGAGTTAGCTTCTCGATGATAGGAAGCGTCGAGGAATCGTCCGGCTGTCTTGAAACCCTAAACCTGAAACCTCAGCCGCCTCGCCCGGATTGCCCAAGCTGTCAGGGTCGACGACACCCCCACTCCCTGAAACCTAAAAGTCCGGATCTTCCAGGACTTACTACAGTCACAGTGAAGTCTTTGACACCCATAGTTTGAAGCTCCATACCCTATGTGCAGTGATGTATGTAGCGTCGATGAACAGGCTTTTTAAACTCAAGTTCTTTGGGAACGATAAGGTCTGGTTACATGGATGGTGATCAGGGTTCTGCCTGAGAGTGAGAGCCCACGACTGGGGTCTGGGTTGGGTGCACCTCTTTGTACGTATCTTCCGACGTATGCGGTCCCGTCTGCTTCTACTACGTCGGTTCGTTTTTGGATATAGGGGTCCTACACGAGTTAGGAGCCCTTGAACTGAAGGCTTGTCGGTCCGTCGCTGTATAAGTAGCCCGAACTCTAAGCCCAAAAATTTAACCTTAAATCCTAAATCCTAAACCCTAAATCCAAAACCTAAACCCTAACCCTAAACCCTGAACCCTAAACCCTGAACCCTAAACCCTTAACCCTAAAATGGCTAAGAAAATGGCTACAGCTCAAACACACTGACACACACCTGTCTTGGGAATCTGTTTCTGAAGGGTCAAGTGCTTCTGCTCTGCCTGCTCCTCCGCACCACTTTCGTTAGGGTCCCCGAGAGAGAGAGAGAGAGAGCTGAGCTGCCTAGGAGAGATGTCTGAACGTAAACTGCTGAGCCCGGAAGAGGTTGAAAGGCTGCATGATGTCAGAGGTCGGGATCTTAGGGTTGAGGAGGCAGCTGAACGGCGACGACGAGCCGGGATCTCTTTGGAATCAGGAAACACAGGGACCAAGCCGGTGCATGCTCTACCGCCAGCCGGGCGGCACACTCAGATTTTGGAAGGCGATCTGAACCCATATGAACGTGAAGCTGTCAAGGCTGGGCTTTCGGAGACAGGGGCTCCTTCGGATAGGCGTCGTTCTGGGGGTATTGAAGCTCCTGAATTGAAAAAACCAAAACTTGAGACTGATGCAGACATGCCCCCGGTTCAGGATATCAGCCCTGGGGACCCTATCTTTGGAAGCACCCAAGCGGACTCTCCTGATGATGCCGACATACCTGACCTTGAACAAGCTAACTCCCCATCCTTTGCCTCCCAGGCCAAAGATGTACCCCATGCTGCCTGCTTCCCTATTGTAGGAGAGCTTAACACAGTGCCCCACATTGACCTGACAGAACAAGACAACATCATGCTTCGAAATAATGATGATGACGAGCTTGCTCGCACTGCTCGACCGTCCCACAACGAAAGCATCCGAGGCGGAGGTGGCGTATCTAATTTGGCACATGCTGTGTCCGCGCATCCTAATTCACATGCACCCCCTAATTCCTTTGCCAATTCTGTGCCTTTGAATTCATACCATGCGCCCCCCCAAATGCCTCCCTGGCTAGCTGACATTCATGCAGGCCTCCAGAGTCTTCATAATAAAGCAGATCAACAGTATGCTGACATTTCTGTCGGGTTGCAGAACCACGGAACTCGGATCTCGCACCTTGAAGGGGTCGCCTCTGAACATCTCGCCAGACATGACAACACAGATGTTAAGCTACGTACTCTCGAAAATAAGATTGCGGAACTACAAGCCGGTCACGATGCGCTTTCCCGCTCGCCCCGCAACTCACATATCTACAGAAGCGGGTCTAGGTCTCCTCGCTCCCCCCGCTCACCCCGTCACACCTCATTCCCATCAGAGAGAGATGACTTCGCCGATGACGAACCTGACTTTGACATTGTCGTAGGGGGCTGGACTGACGCTAGGCGCGATGACGCTGTCGAAGAAACGCGTAATCTCCTCAAAGATGCACAGATTTTTGAGCAGGTTGAGGAAATCTGGGCCCCATACAGTAGGACTAGCTTTGTCAAACTTCGCATACTTTTCGATCCTGCCAAACCTATGAGCCTTGGGGCCAAACGCAGCAAGCAGAAGGAGCTTCTTGACCGACTCAAATCCAAGCAATACCTCAGCGGTATCCCTGGTAGCGAGCAGAAAGTCCTTTGGGCAACACGCAGCAAAACCCCAGAGGAGCGTCTCAAAACCAGAGCCATCGTCTTGACCAAGGAGTTTTACTCCAATCTGCCGCATGTTGACCCCACAAAAGGCAAACCCTTCGCTTCGCACAACATCGACATAATTTGGACAGGAAAGGTCTACATAGGCCGTCACCAACTGTTAGGAAACATTCACCGTGACGGCGAGCCGTCGGTGAACGACTTCCTGTTAAGCGATTCGCGCGGCAACCACCTCGAATGGTACCTGCTTTCGAAACCGTTCTCCGAGCTAACTGGAAGATCACCCGAGGATCTTCAGGATACCTGGGACAAATATGGCCCTGCAAGTCGTTCCCAAAGGGAATGACTCCCACAAGCCAGCAAACACTCTCTAATTTATGCATCTAGCTGGAACATCCAAGGCAAAAAGCTTTCTGATCTTGAAAATGCTTGGTCGGAGCTAGGCCTTGATGGACTTGACTTTTTGGGTTTGCAAGAACTTGGGGGACAAAGAGACCTTCAACCGCCATGGCAGGTGCTGGAAGCTAAGCTTGATGGCCAATGGGGCTTCTACACCTGCAATCCCCCCTTGGCCTTCAGGGCGGTTTCACTTGGCCTACACCCTAGGCACATCCCTTTCGTTGAGAAAGTTTCCCCGCTTAGCTGCGGAGTAGCTGTTACCTTGAAGAAAGGAGGCATTTCTGCTCACCTTCCCCATTCACACAGGGCTGACTGTTTGGATACATGGCACATTTTTAATTCGGAATTAGATGCTCTACTTGCACGAAAACGAATTCACGATAACCTCGTGCTTCTGCTTGATGCCAATTATGAATTAGGGGAAGTTGAATTTCACATGGATCCCAATAATTCGGATGAACGCAGTTTCCTGGCTGCCGGTCTAGTCCAGCAACATAGCCTGATTATCACCCAACCGGATATTTACACCTGGAGTAACCAGCGGGGGTCCGAGTCTAAGATTGATTTCATCCTCGTGTCCACCCCGTCCCATGAACTCCTTTCCCAACAAGTTCATGCCCATACTGACTTCCTTTTGGGTTGTGATCATAGAGCTGTGTCTGCCTGTTTTAGATCCTTTGACCTCCCCCGAACCCCCGGTAAGCGTCAAAGAAGACAGAAGAATCGCTGTGGCCAATGGCGAATCGATGCTCCCAAGCTGCTCCAAGAAGCCTCCGCCCTGGCAGAACACCACGAACTTCGTGGTCAGGATTTTACGATTCAGGACCTTCAGAAATTGTCGGATTCCGTAAGCTTTAGGCCCAAAAGCTACAGATACACGGATCCCCCTCACATCAGAGACCTTATCGCACAGCGACGACGCCTAGCTGGACCTGAAGCCCGTCTCTTGGGCAAGGACATCCTGAGGGCCAGAAGTGCAGCTAAATCGGCTTGGCTAGTTGATCTTCTTGATAAAGGCGCCCAGGGTGATTTCAGGGCCATTGCGTACTTCAGGCGACGGCAGAGTGTTGTTACCATGCACAGCAACTACATAGCGAGAGCAGGGGGAACTTCCCAGGCCGTGCAGGAACTTAAGCGTTTTTACAAAATCAAATACACACCCGAGACCCCGCCCATGGTACCCCCCATGGATGTTTTTCTCGCTCGTGTCCCTCGCTTTGAAAAGCCTGCCCTCATTACCCTTGAGGAAGTTAACTCTGTTCTTTCTACCTGCAAGGCTGGTAAGTCGTGCGGCGAAGATGGGATCTCGTACGAGTTTCTCCAGACTCTCGCTTTGACTAATCTCGGTGTTCATCTTGTTGACCTTTTTAATTCGATCCTCTTTCAGACAGCTGAAATCCCCTCCTCGTGGCTTCTCAGTCGTCTTACCTTCATTCCCAAAATCTCTCGCCCCTCCATCCCCAAACACCTCCGTCCTATCGTTCTCTCGTCCACGCCTTCTAAACTCTTTACCAAAATTCTTCTCACTCGTCTTCGGCCTTTCTTTCCACCTCCCTCTGCTAACCAGATCGCCTGTATTAAGGGGTCGCAAACCTTGGACGGCTCGGCCTGCCTCCAGCATGTAATTCATCTTTCACAGGAATACAGGCTGCCTTTAATCGCAATTAAACTCGACATCTCTTCGGCGTTCGACCACCTGTCGCATGATTCTGTTGCCAGTTTTCTCGCCCTCCTTGGTGGCAAAGTTGAGTCCCTTCTCCTTCTTAAAATTATTACTCTCTCTCGTGTCGTCCTTGGAATTGGTGGTGAATCCTGGCAACAGAAGCTTTTTCGTGGGTTATTGCAGGGGTCCAGCTATAGCGCAGAGATCTTCGGTCGGACTTTGGATCATTTCCTGGGTTTCATGTGTACCCGGTGGGATTTGTCCATGGACACCTGGATTAAATCTACTGGACCAGATGGGGTTACGACGAAACTTTTTAATTTGCTATATGCAGACGATATTATTCTCTTAGCTACATCCTACTTGCAAGCGCGTCGCCTACTCGAGGATGTCGTCGATATCCTTTCTTCGATTGGGCTTTCCCTAGCATTGGAAAAGTGCAAATTTGTTGTTCCTCCGGATCTGCCTTCTCGCGACCTGTGTGTCCGAAATGTCACGATCTCTCCTGTCCGTGCTTTTAAGTTCCTTGGTGTCCTTATGGGGTTCGATCTTAATTCCCAGACCATTCTTGCCTCTCGCCTCTCTATGGCCAATAACTCCTTTTGGGGCTACTACAGAATACTTCGCCGTCCCTGTGC
>CAJNJA010012464.1:0-31204 GCA_905231915.1 Symbiodinium necroappetens | reverse complement strand
CTCTCTCCCCCTCTCTCTCTCTTTCTCTCTCTCTCTGTCTCTCTCTGTGTCTCTCTCTCTCTCTCTTTATCTCTCTCTCTTTCTTCTTTCTTTCTTTCTTTGGTTCTTTCGTTCTTTCTTCTTTCTTAGAAAGTTAGTTGCAGGGCTTCCATAGCCGCTGCAAGCATAGCAGCAGCAAAGAGCGCAACATTGTTGCTGTGTGGCATGCTGTTGAAATCTCTTTCTCTCGCTCTCCCTCTCCCCGTGTCTTAGCATACAGGTGTCAAGGGCTTCGAGGCCTGCATCGGTTCAGGATATATACCCCAATTCTGGCGCTACACTTGTTGGAGATGAGGGTAGATGGAATCCCGGAGATGCTCGGGAGCTCAGATGCTGCCACAATGGCAGGGGCTGGTAAGGTGGCCGTGGTCGTTTGGCCTCAAACCATAGAGCATAGTTTCGGTTGATGTTGTCCTATTGTTTTAGTTGCACCCTACCGAACAGGAAAGGGCATGAGGGCCAGCGTAAAGAAGAGGATGTTTTCGATTCCAGCCGAGAAGAGCCAGCGTGAGCATACGACCCTACAACTCTCCCACAGATCTGCATGCGCTCAGGTATCGAGGCTTCGAGATGGCCGAGGCTGATTAGGGTACTTTATGCAGAGTGCACAGGGACGGTTTTCTACGGGGCAGGGCACTCAGGCTTCGTACTTTCCCAACACTACTACACACCATTGAGGGGAGCGGGAGGCATACCCTTTAGGAAGCTTCAGTTGTGCTACTCCGGCAAAATCCGCAGCACCGCAAATCGCAGACCTTTTGGAGGCACTCGGATTCAAGCGCGACGAGATCTCTCTGACTGCCCACCAGCTGTGGCCAGGCCTGCTCGTTGTGGACATGTCAGTCGCCAGCGTCGCTTCTTGAGAGTCTTGAAGCATTCGGGGTGCGGATGTCATCGGCTGAATAGAAGGTGCTGAAGACGTGTTTCCTGTGATCGAGATGTTCTTCGGCGTCATTTTCACGATCGAGGCACCCGGCAGGGTCATGGTGCTTCAGAAGGCGTTCCAAAGGATTCTTTTCTAAGCTAGAGCTCGAGACATGATCATGGACACAGTAGGCCCGGTCTCGTGGTGCTGCTTGCGACCATCCTGCCTAAGGTGGTACTGCGGCTGTATGCCGAGCGTCTGCATTTCTTCGCAGAAGGTTGGAACTGGCTTGACGCCACCGTGGTCGTTGTGCCTCGGAGCAGTGAGCCTAGGAAAGGGGTGAATTGACTTTCTAGTAGGCAGCCTTGATTCTTGGTCTCATTTAACAGACCTCATCTGAGAGCTTACGATAATCATGGTAAATGTCCGAGGAAAGTCAGCCACCAGTACATGCACGTCAACGGGAAAGCTCCAAAGCCGGACCTGCACTAAAGCTCAGGTATGGCTGTTTGGGAAGATCTGGCGAACGCTTCCGGTGAACAGTCGCTCTTGCTTCCAATTATGTTCTCAGAGCAGTCTTCTCTTCAGCATGCTTTCCATATCGGTTATGTGCAAGGTCGGCAGGGTCTACGTTAACCTTGCTTGTAGACCTGGACACTGGAGCCGTAGGACCGGAGGTTCCCTTTGGCTGCCTTTTGAGAGTTTGGCTTTGGGGGCTCAAGAAGCGGCACGGTCTGAAATGGGTGGTAGCCGCGGTAATCCGACAGTTGCAATTGCAACGGCAAGGATGAACAACAACCGGAATCGCTTCCAACAGGTCAGATATTGCGGCTCGGCCGTCTCTTCCGCCTTCTTCGCATGCTGCGCCTGGTGCGGCGCATGAGCCCCGCTTGCGTGCTATTGTTTGTAGAAACTTCGAGTTCATCGTCGTCGACTCCCAATTCCTAACTTTCCTTAAACCTACGTAGCACGCGTTGCTGATCCAGATCGTACTCGACAAGCTTAGAGGGCACGACACCTCAAATCCCCTCTCGCAGTCTAGACAAAGCACTCAGGAAAGAGTTCGACGCTCTGTTCCTGATGACCACCGCCATTCGGAGCAGCTTCATGGTCCTTGGGTGGACGATCGCCTTGCGACTCGCCCATTCTGTTGTCTGCCGGGTTTCAGTTGATGGGCGGCCATATCGGACGCTTGGGCCCGTTCGAGATTGTTTAGTCGTCGGTGCGCGTTGGCTTCAGAGTTTGTTCAATGTTGCAGGAGTGAGTTGTGCATGCACGTGCTTGCTACGTGGAGCATTTCAGGTTGTTCGTCTGCCAGATGCTTTTTGCGCTGATCGTCCAGCAGTTCCTGTATGGCACCTTGGGCATTTAAAGTTCTCAGATTTCAGTCTTGTCCACAGTGCTGCCCAGGTTGTTCTTAAGAACCAAGTCCGCTGTTTGAAAAATATTGACCATGGCAGTGACGATGACGGGGGGACAATTGTGACGGCCATGACGACGATGATGATGATGAGAATGATGATGATGAACGCGACAGGCGAGTGCCCCGGTCTTGCCTTATAGTTCCTACGGCTTCGACTGGAGTATTGTGCAGACCAACACAAGCCCTGGATTCCGAGTGTGCTTTGCGACTTCCGGCGGCACGTGTTACCACCCTAGCTGCAAACCTTCAGCAGGGCCCGAAATCCTGCACGAGTTGCACCGCATGCCGCTGGCTCCACCGCAAGGCTTCTACTTCGACGAGAATGCCGACGCGGCAGGGAAGGAGGCACAGTTGCGTGTCTTCGCCCCTCGGTGACGACAGTCCCCAGATCGTTTTTTGGAGCTGCTGAGAGGTGCCAGTGCGCTGCCTTTCTCTTTCTGCTGCTGCATATGTAATTTGAAGTCCCTCGTCGAGGGATGGTTTTTGCCTTGTCCAAAAAAGAGTGAGGGTCCGGCAGAAAACATATACCACTCTGACTGCCGAAAAGCTGATATCAAGGAATACTTCGGCACCTTCACCCGCGCCTTGCTGTCGCTCTTCGAGACTTGGTTCTCGAGTACTGAGCGCTGTTCTTCTTTTGCTTTCGTCCGTACCGGAGCAGTTCCTGGAAGCGTTTGGTGACTGAGAAGCAACATGAACTCAGGAAATGACACTAGCCAACTGGCCTCCTGTGTGTCGCCTGCTGATGGAAGAAGTCAGCGAGTGGTGGATGATCTTCTGCCTCTCGCCTTGTCGTGCGGTTTGAGGAATACGAGCATGCTGCTGTTTCTTTCTCAGGGCTCCCTCAGATACATGTGGTTACACTTGTGTTACTGAGGCTTGTTCCACAAATTGACGATGGGCTTCGCTGTGGTCGGCGTCATAAACGGCGTTTTAATGCAAGAAACATTCAAGGCATCCGGCAAACAGCAGATGGGATAGGATGTCTTTGCTCGGCTTGTACGGTCGACGGCCTGGAGACAAGCACTAAGTAGTGCTACGTAGTGTCGTGTCGCGGCGATGACCCAACGTCGCCAAAGCAGGTGGCCCACATGGATGACACTGTGATGGTCCGCGAGAAGCAGCGGGCCATGCGTACGCATGTTTCCAAGATGTCGGCTTTGTTCCATGATGCTGACACCTCCGGCGACGGACGGCTGGACATCGAAGAGTGCCTTGATTTAAGCTCATGCTGTAACGATGAGCTTCCATCCGCTTCAAACCCGTGCCCCTCGTGAAGGTTCAAGACTATTTTGCAGCACTACGAAGTGAAGATTTGGCTGGCAGCCATGGATTTGGATGTCAGCGATGTTGAGGCCCAGTCTTTCTGTTGTAGTTTAGTGCTTTCAATCGGATGAAGTTTCTAGCGCAGGAGCTTTTTGAAATGCTGGACACTGGTGGTGATGGCCGACTTTCTGCCGAGGTCACTCCGGCCTAGAGTTGCGATGAGGAAGCCAATCCGAAGCTAGGATTCAGTTCCCCAGTACTGTTACAGTAAACAGGCATCTGTGACCAAGCATTCAAGCCCCCCCCTACTTGCAAAGATGTGTCAGCAACCAGATGCACGCTGCCGGAGCCAACGGTGTGAACATTACACGATGCAAAAGCGCACTCTTCAGTGCCCAACGATACCTTTTGCAGGCCCTGTTCAGAGAATCTGGCCAACAGCCCTTCCCACACACCAGTTTCGCTTGACACATCACATTGCCCGTATCCGGCTTCAGAGCGGACCTCGTGAGCATTTCAGGGAAGGAGTGCCAAAAGAATTGTACTGATCGGATGACCAGCAACCAGCCTTGGGGTCCCGTAGCTTGTCGGGATTGACGGAGGTCGTCGTGAACCTACAACCCCTTCTCCCAATCGCACAAGCCAGAACCCCTGACCGTCTAGAACTAAAGATCGCCTTAGAAGTAAGCAGCAGTGAGGCCAGAAGCCGCCCGGAAAGCCAGAAGCCTTATCAAGCCTTCACGCAGGAGCTGGTGAATGGTGTGTCGCGGCTTCGGGGGGCTGCTCGGGCGATGGCTGCATGGCCGCATGCAGAGCAGGGGGGTCATGGTTAATGCGCTTCATCGGGAGGTTTTGCTTCATATGCCCGAGGCTCCAGAGATGAGGGTCTTAGAGGTCAGGTGAGGTCTAGGATGGATCGCCATGGCGATTTCGTCAGCGAGCGTATCCGCAGTGCACATAAATCTGACTCGAAGGGCCTCGAAACTACCAGGCTTGTGAAGAGGGGTTTGCTGGGTTGGGGTGGAGAAGAAGTTGAAGTTGTTGTTGTTGTTGTTGTTGTTGCTGCTGCTGCTGCTGGTGTTGTTGTTGTTGTTGTTGTTGTGTTTCTGTACTAATTAGTCATGTGTCATCATGCTGGTAGTGCTGGCGGTGACATCCAGCTTTGTGTTCATGCCGCTGCTGATAGAGCAGTCGTGGCCGCGATGGTTCTGATGGCACGTGATGGCACTGACGATGGCGATGGCGATGGCGACGGCGATGATGATGATGATGATGATGATGATCTTTCGGTGAACTGAACCGCTGTTTCAGTGAACTGGCGAAGGGTCTGCCAGACTTGGTCAGGCTGTGTCAGACTAGGTTAGTTTAGGTTGGGTTAAGGTTGGGGTGGGGTAGGGTAGGGTAGGGTGGGTAGGGTAGGAGGGGGTAGGGTAGGGTCGGGTAGAGTAAGTCAGGTTAGGCTAGGTGAGGTTGGGTTGGAGGTAGGATAAGATGGCGGGTGGGGAGGGTAGGCTAGGGCAGGTTGAGTTAGGATGACGGGGGTGGGGCCGGTGGGTTGGGTAGGGTAGGTTAGCCCAGGAAAGGGAAGGAAGAGAGGGGAAGGTTAGATGGGTAGGGCCGGTTTGGTTGGGGTAGGTTGGGCAAGGGGTTGGATAAGATGGGGGTGTTGTAGGCTCGGCTCGGGTAGGGGTTGAGTAGGGCAAGGAGTGGGGTAGGGTAGGTGGGCCCGATTGGTGGTAAGAGATGGTGGCAGTTGGGGTTAGGTAGGGTAGGGTAGGGTGTAGTGGGTCAGTCGAGAACAGGTAGGGTAGGGCAGGGTAGGATGTTTGCTTTGAGAGGGTGGATCAGATGGGAGCATCGTCGGGGGTAGGTGAGGTGTGGGTCGGGCAGTAGGTTCGGGTGGGGCAGTCTCCCTTTGCAGCACTGATGTTGAAAAGGTCTTCTCCCTTTGCAGCAGTGTTGTTGGAAAGGTTTTGTCTGCCCCAGAAGCATGTGTGTCTGTGTGTCTCTGTGTGTGTGTGTGTGGGGGGAAAGGACGTTTCTACAGAAAAAGGCTGAAGAGGACCAAGTGCCTTTGAATATGCACGGTGTGAAAGTTGATCCTCCTCCATGCCAGACAATGACAGCGGTACCTTCAAGCCACTTCACCTTCCTCTACCTTGCTTTTTTGCATGGAGGAAGGTGGAAAAAAGGAGGAAGGTGAACCGGCGGCAGGAGGAAGGTGAGATTTGGTGAAAGTGTGAAATAGGAAAGTTTATCAACCTTATTCAGTTAGGGGAAGGTAGGACAGGGGTAAAGGATAGGACTTATTGGGTTGGGAACAGTAGGGTAGACTCGGGTAGGTTAGGGTGGGATCAGGTAGGGTGGGTTGGGGTGGGTAGAGGGGGTGGCCATACAATGATGGGGCAGGGTACCAGGGTAGGTTCGGGTGGGTCGAGGGTGGCCATACAATGATGGGGAAGGTGGGGCAGGGTACGGGTGGATAGGTTGGGTTACCAAGAGCAGGGTAGGTTCGGGTGGGTTAGGTATGGTGGGGTAGGGGAGAGCAGTGTAGGGCAGGGTATGCCGGGCCGGTACATGGGAACCGGACAGGCTCAGGGTTCCCTGAAACAGGGGGCTCACTTCACTGAAACAGCTTTTCAGCCCACCGATTTGGGTTCATTGAATATGCGGGTGTCCTGATGGTGATGGTGATGGTGATAACTCGGCCAAGCCCTTAACCAGGCCCGGGCGATAATGATGCTGACGATCAGTATTATGTGTTGACGTCGATGTTGTGTATGTTAATGTTGTTCACATTGTTTTTGTTGCTGCTGGCTGCCGCTGCCTATATAGCCGAGGACATGAAACGGATCGCGCAGGTGAGCTCGAATCTCGAGCAGCTTGCCTCCCCAATCACCGTTGGACGAGGTTCTGTGTCGTTTCTACAATTCTCGATTCTGGATACTAGGCAACACAAATGCAAGGGCATCCCCCGACTGGAACAAGAGAGCATGAGAATCTCAGTGGGCATGTGGACCTATCTGCAGTAAATCGACTGTGGCGCATGTCCAGCACCGTAGTCACTTGTCTCCTGGGTAGCGCAGTGGAGCTGATGTAATGCCCCCTCTGCAAAAGCCTGTCAACCCTCTTGCCTTTTTCCAGTCGAGCCTGCGACCCAAGCCATTTCTACGATCTGATCCCACTTCCCCTTTCTGTCTCAGAGATTCTCAGAGCATGGAGGCTGAGTACAGCTTCTCGTTGAACATGGACAGAAGGGTCACCTGTCGAGCATGCCCTGTCCTTGTTCATGGCTTTCCTTTCATAAAGTCTTGCAAAGGGTCCTGCGCCAAGTAGCATCTTCAAGGCACGGGCTGCACGACTTGGCAACGATAAAGCCCATGATCCACAAGATCCACCGGAAGCACAGCGTCGAGGACTTTCTGCTCTTTAAGTAGGGAGTTTCAGGTTTGTCTCAGGGCCGAGTGAAGCGGGGTGCTCTTGGCACCAAGATTCCGTGACACTGATACTCATGAAGGGCGACGCTTGCACGTGTAGCCTGTCAAGACGAGGATGATTACATCCGGTCCGAGGTTGAGGCTCTCATCGGAGACGAAGAGAGTAGTACCGCATCTTGGCGCAAGGAGGCGCAGCGGACGGGATACCCGAGGTCTGACCTTCGATGACGGGTCTGAAGCCATGCATGAAGCCGAGGTGGCCATGTGAGAATTCCGGGCACAAGGCCTGCAGGGAAAGAGGGCGGGATTTGAGGCATGATAATCGGGGCACAGTACCGACAGGTCAGTGTGCGAAGGGTGGAATGCAGTTGGTTTGGCGCTTGAAAAGGAGGACGTGATGGTAGTTTTCCTTGGTGGCTGATGTTTTACAAAGATACCCCAAGGATAGTGGCGAGCAGCAAGTACACCTCTACATACATTGCAGTTGCTGCACAAAGCCATCTCGATGAGCATCAGGCTTCGGATACCACGCTGATGCGAGCTTGATGGTGCAACGTCGGAGGAGCAGATTGTAAGATTAACTGCTGTGACTTGCAGGTATACATGTTTTGGACCCTCCAGTATCAAGAAGATATGCCCGGTTGCCCTGCAGTCTTGAGCCGAATTGCTTCACGAGCCTTTGCAACGAGATTTCCTGCAAGATGCCCTTCCCCAAATGTTCTTGCAAGGCTGCGACCGACCGAAGTGTGTGGAGTTCTAGAATCTAGCCTTGCTCCTGCCCAGAGGAGAACGATTGCCGACAAAGTGACAAGCCTTCCCCGAAGTTTTTGTTCAACACTCGCCGTGACATATGCCACCAGCTGGTAGGCACGGCCTCAAGCTCAAATACTTGAGCCGTTTCAAAAGCAAAGATGAGAACTTGGCGAAAGCGACGAAATGTCCTCGGACGTTGTATCTCCGTGCCGAGTGGGAACTCTGAAGCTTGTCGGTGGTTCATAATACATTTTTGCTAGTCTTCTTGGTCGCCAAGATCCAAGTTGATGCCCGCAGCCTGCAAGTGCACTGCGGACTCGATCCCGACTGCCTTTTCTAGCTCAGCGAGCTTCGATCCCGAAATTGGGATCGGGAGCTTCATCCCGTAGGTCGCCATGGAGTTGATGCCCGTTACACAAGCTTTCAAATCGACATGAACGCGCCCAGCAGCAACCGTATACCCGGCAGTAAAGCCTACGCCTCAAAGGCTCATGTCCGAGTGTGAGCAACCGAAAGGCTCTTTGACGCCCGGCATAGGCATAGACATGAACTTTCGTCGTGCCCATAGCTCAGCCTTGCCACTAGGTTCTGAGACGTACGCATCAGATGGTCTCGGTCCAGGGCTGATGAAAAGTCTTGTAGCAGGACTACGACACAGCCGTTGTGATGTCAGTGGTGACGATGGCACTTCTGAAGGTTCGAATGCATGGTCGGTCCATGATGGAGCTGCGGCTGTCGGTGCTGCTGCTGGTTCTGCTGATGGTGATGAGGACGATGCGCAAGCCGTCTTAAGCCGGTGTGGATTCTAGTGATTCTAGTGGTGATGATGAACATGAATGTGTGTGAAGGTGGCGATGGTACAATAGTCGTGAATCGTGAGGATGGCGATGATTGGGGTGATGTGGGTGGTGCTGGTCATGCTGATAGAGATGATGAGGGTAAGGCTGGGAGCATCAGCATGGTTCCGTCAATGCTGGTGGTGATGATGCGGTGGTGTCGGCGGTGCAACGGTTAGGCTATGAGGTCCAGACTGATTGAAGGGAAACGACAAAGAGAACCGGCAAACATGTTGAAGGAGTATGAATGTATCGCGCGACCTGCGGCAGCCAAAGTTTCACAACACCTCTCAAGAGAGAGCAGGTTGGTGCAGCAGACATAGCTGTCCAACTCGCTGCAGGTGGACAACAAGAAAACACCCGTTCGCGCTGCCGGCTGCATGATATGACTGCCGTTGTCCCTTACACAGAACTCCTATGATTCATAGTCGTTATGGCGCCCAATTGAGCTGGACGACTTGCCTCAATTGTCATTGTCTGATTCTGAGTTTTCGATTCGAAGAACATGGGCTGCGGCCCATGCATCCCAGAGCGTGCGGCAGAGTCGGCTACGCTAGGAAGCTCTTCAGAAGCGTAAGCCTCAAAACCTTAAATCCTGCCCGCTGAATCAGGCGGGCGGCCACGGCCGGGAGCCTGGCACAATGCGTCTCGCCGGGCCGCCTAGGCTGCCAGGTGTTGTGTCGGGAGTTGTTCCACACTGGGGGCCTGAATACCCCTGCATGATTCAGAGGATCTTGAGTATTCTGAGCGTTGAGTAAATAAAGTTTACCGGAATGGTAACCCCCGTGCAGAAACCCTAGGATGGGCGCCACCATCATTGGTTGCTTATTCGATGTGGTTGGAGGTATCAAAAGGGCAGATCGCAACAAAGCTAACTCTGTCTGCTAGCGGCACCTTGCACAAATCACCGATCTTGTTGTCGTCTCCGGGAGTTTTCGAATCTACAGCCCATAGACAGCAGCCCTCGGGTTGCAGGAACCCGTCGTCAAAAAAAGCTCAGCAGCTGAAGGTCGTGCCTTTTCCTCCACCGCAGCGCTCTGGCCGTGGAGGTCACAAAGCTGCGACTTTGCGAGGGCCCCATCCTTCTCAGCGAGCGTTTGATGTGAGTGAGCCCTGGCGCTTGATGGATTCTCGTAGCCCATAATTGTGTTTTTCTTGCTTTGTTGCTGGATGCCAAGGGGTGCGTGTTTGCTTGTGGTGGAGGATGTTTGAGGCGTGCAAGATGTACGCTGATGTGTGTGAGGTGTGGACAATGCCTGTGACATCATGCAAGTGGTCGACGCGTGTGACCTCAATGACCCGCAGGCCAGAGCAAGACTTTTTCAGCTTTGTCAGAACCTGCAGCTGTCTTACCCGAAATGAATTTTCTTTTCCGTGTTGATACGATTACACTGCTCTCTCCCAGTGTGAGTGCAGGCGCAATACATTCAAGATATCGTCATGAACTTCGCTGCTGGCAATGCGACTGCAGCAGCCCCAGCCATCTGCTGCAGAGTTAATGCTTTCCCCCTTCTCGTGAACAGAACGGGGTTAAGGCAGCGCCCTACACCTTCTCCCTCGCTTTGAGCACCCAGGCCATCGTAAAGTCCGAACGCTTCAGCTCCCTGGACGATACCCTCAAGTCCCGACTCTTCGTGAAGCTGGCTTCCATGGGTCTTCTGAAGACCTGAGAGCACCTAGAACGGATAGCCTCTCTTGTTGCAGCTACTACTACTTGCCATTGTCGTTGCTGCTGTGATGATGACTCCTCTCTTGCAGTGTTATTCCTCTCCGGGATGGTTCAAAAGACTCCGCGACTGACCTCTTGATTTGCAGATTTCGTTTTGCGTTCGTCCACCGACGCCCGAGAAGCCCCACCCTTGTCCTGGACCATGCGGCTGCAAAAGGCGGTCCAACACCAACGTGACCGATCCAAGCAAACTTTTGATGTTCTGAACTAGTCTTTCCTTGGAACCTGCAAAACACTGGGTTGGTCACGGTGTTAGTGCATGCCGATGCCTTGCATCGCCAGGGCAGCACGCCAAAGTGTGTGCACACTCTTCGTACATAGACTCCGCCCGCCGGGCCATGTGCAGACGCGGATGCGGAGGCACCCATGGCGGTTGGCAATAATCTTGGTGTGTCTTTCGAACTCACCTTAGTGGATTTCAGTAGACTCAGTAGACGGTCTATTGACAATTCCGCGTCTGCACGGGTAGCTGCGTTGAAACACGGCCTTCTGTGAGCGTGCCATGCATTTGACATGCCATGCTTCAAGCTGTTTGAAAAGCGTGAGTCCTGCTGGGTACCCGTCGATTGGGTGTGGGATAGTTGAGCCCCTGTTCCAAGCTGGCCCACAAGATCTGCAATAAGGGCTCAGTAGCGGCTTCAGAATTGGCAACTATTATAGACCATTGTAGGTCCACTAGTAGCTAGTAAGTTTCGAACTTCCGACAGTGACAGGTGTTCGCTGAAGCCAAAGCTCTCGACAGTTTAAACTTGAATGGACGTGTTCTCAGAAATTACAGCGGCTGTTTGCCAGCGACAAGCTGTGGCAGTCTTTCACAAGATGATGTCACTGTCTTGGTATGTCCCGGGAACCATGGTAGGGGACGGACCATGTGCGTTTCCGGGCCTCGTCCGACCAGTTGCACTTGAGACCGGAGCTAAAAGCATCAGATTCCAGCCGTCCGACCGTCCGAGTCTTCTACTTAGCAAATCGCAATCATGCTGCGGTAGTGGTGATGGTTCAGTGATGGTGGAAGCTGCAGGATTGAATTGTTGATACATTGCTTGCTTGCCGAATATATTCCGAACGACGGAAGTATGCTTACTGCCGTCCCTGAGATGTAGGCATGCTTAACTTGTTTGTAGGGACTCATTCTAAGTCCCAAGATCGACCGCCCAAACCCTCAAACTGAAACTAGCCGAAGGGCTGAGCCACGAGGAGGCTTGGGATTGCTCCGCGAAATTGTGTTGAAGCCGGAAAAGTTGCTCATGAACCTACTTCCGTACTATTGCCGAATTCCCTGCCTCACCCGGACCCACGTTCAGGCCAGCCTGAAGCCGTCACCTTCCTCAGAAACTGCGAGACCCTCGACCCATTTTTTAGCCCTTGGCTCGATTACGGGGGCTGGCCCGAGATCCAACTGGAAGCCCGAGCCTTTTTTTGTGCTTTCACTAGGGGCGCTGCCAGATTGCAGGGCACATGTGCCTCTGCCGGGGCGACGTGTGGCAACTGGCTGCTAGCTCACACTGTCTCCGTCCTCGAGCCCCTGGCCGAAGAGAAATTCTCATCTGAACCATGAGAACTGCAATGCACATCATATCCCATGGCGGTGATTGGTTGCAACATTGATATTCTTTGTGGTTCACGGCTTCACCGATTCTTGAGATCGTCATTGACATTTGGTTGAGACTGCCATCTTGTACCAGTGTCGTTTTTTATCATGGACTTGACTGATGAGGTCCGCGTGTTCACCCTGGCTCCGCCTCGAGGTTTTGGGCAAGGGCCCAAAATAAGCCATGGGTGACAGTCAAGCCGCCAGAAATCGTAGCTGTTTAAGTGGGAGACAGAGAGTGCGTATCACGACTGATGAACTGCGTAGCAGCAGCGGCGGCAGCAGGAGCTCTAGCAGTCGCCTCATCTGCAGCAGTGCTGAGTAGGTGTAAGGTACAGGTGCACTTGCAAGGAGGAGGGGCAGGAGCAGGAGTAGATGTGGGTATGGGCAATGGGCATAGTGTAGGAGAGGGAGAAGGAGTAGGAGCAGGTGGAGGTGGAGGTGTGGTCGTCGTCGGTCGTAGTCGTGGTGGTCGTCGTCGTAGGAATTAGTCGTCGTAATAGCAGTAGCCTCGGTCGTGGCAGTGGTAGTGTTGGTGGTCGCGGTAGTGCTGGTGGTGGCGGTGGTGGTGGTGGTAGTGGCGGCGGCGGCAGCGCTGGTGGTGGTCGTGGTAGTGATGGTAGTGGTGGTGGCAGTGGTTGCGGTAGCCGTAGTAGCCGTAGTAGTGGTAGTAGTAGTCGTCGTCGTCGTAGTAGGAGTAGCAGCTGAGGCAGCAGCAGTAGCGGCAGCAGCCGTAGTAGCCGTAGCAGTCGTCGTTGGTGGCAGGAGCAGGATGAAGAGTAGGACTAGGAGCAGGCACCGGCACCGCCTCCGCCACGAGCATGAGGAGCACCGGCACCGGCGGCAGCAGCAGCAGCAGCAGCATCGGCATGGTGCTGGCGGTAGCAACAGAAGTGGCAGCAACAATTGCAAGTTTTTATTTCCAGCGGAATCGCCACCGTCGCCGTCGTAATGCTTTCGCCATGCTAATTGAAACGGCACACTCGGAACAGTGCTTAGCAGTACTTGTTTGGGATGTTGGTTTTCGGCTTGTGAAGGGGCTTGCCGGGTGGATGTTGTGTGGATTTCGGACATAGCAGATCGACTTGCTGTGTCTTGCTTCGTGGGACCAGTCCCATTGTTCGTTTCGATGATCAGAATCACCAGATCTTGCTCAGGCCGACGACCCACAAGGAAGTGGAGGCTGGCTGGCGCGGTACCTCTTGGCTGATCCAGGGCCCATTACTGCCCAGCCACACGACCAACATACGCAAAGCTGCACATCAATAGCATCAGTGTAAATGGCTACTTGCCCATATTTGAGATGGCTTCACGAAATGGTTCCCAGTTGGCGCCTGCCTTGCCAGATCTTTCAGCAGCAAGTGCGTGGTGAGCGTAAGGCGGAGATTCAGGCTCTGAGGCCCGCCTTGCGATCGAACCAGGGCTGTGGTCGGCGTTGGTGCTCTGATAAGCTTCTCCCTGCCTCCCTTGAACTCAGAGTCTCGCACATTCGTGTCCAGCTGCGTGGGTCCCAAGCTGTTGAAGAAGATCATGTCAACTCCGGAAAGGCAACAAGTTAAGCAGAGCTCGCACCCTTGCCCACAGGGGCAGGATGCGGCCCGCCCCCCCTCGGCACCTGTACCGGTGCAGTTGTCTTGGTTTTGGATAGTTGCCGATCCTGGTCCGTAACTGTCAGCCCCAGCTGCATCCTTGCAGGGATCGAGCACAGACCCTGGAGCGGAGCGCAAGCGCCGGTGGCCCGCTGGCCAGGCTGTGGGCTCTCAGCCATGCAGGGTACAGGCATTGATTGCACATCATCTTTTGTGAAGAACGGTTTGACGAAGATTTTTGCGAAGATTACCCCATACGGGAGGCTCGCTGTCTACACTCCGGCAGACAGAGTGTCTATAATCATTGCAACTTCCTCCTTGCGTGACGCACATCAACTTCCCACGTAGCAGATAATTACTGCTACGAACTTGGTGCCTCGCTCTCAAATCCTCACTTTCGCAAGACCCTGGTCGCAACACCGACACTGCCAACTAAGCACACTCATCATGGATTTGTGCGCAAAAGCCTCAAAGCCGAATTCTTCAGGCCGGAGCCCCTCGCTTTTGAAACCACGCTGGCCGACTTCGAGTTCCCGGAGCCCCTGCTTGGATCCCTCGGAACAATTTGGGCTTTAGGGTTCCCTTGCATGGCTTGTTAGTTGTGAGACGAGAAGAAGGCGACGAAGACGAAACTAAAAAAACGCCAAGGTTCTAGCACTAGTCGGGACATAGTCCTGGAGTTGTCATGGTAGCAGCAAAACCCCCATGAATACCAACAAGATTACCCGGCACAGCAATTGTGAGTATACAGCTTTTAATGAAATACGGAGAACTGGCAGCAGGGCCCGTAGTCGCGGAACAAACATACCATGCCGAATCGTAATGGCAGCTCATGCTATTGTGACCAGCGAGCTGACAGCAAGCCGTTGGGGACTTGGCGGCGTTTTATGAGTTCGTCTCCTGGGACTGGGTGATCAGAAACAATCTCAGCCATTGTGACGGAGACGCCTTGTGGACACCTGAAAGGGACTTGAAGAAGCCCAGCGCACTCCTCGCTCGGAAGGAGTCTCCAAGCGTCCTGGCTTCGCCAGCGCGCGGGCGCCGAGCGGAGCAAACCGAACAAGCGGACCATCTACTTACGCTATTGACATCGCAGATTGCAGGAAAGCAATTTGGCTTCTGTCCTTCATGTTTGCTCGGATTTTGTGAGAAGTTACGGGGGCTTGTTTGCAGTTTGGGCGAGTCTGCACAGAGGCAGATGACCGACGATGGATCTGATGAAGCCTATGTCAGTGATGGGCCGCTCAGGTTTCGCACGCTTCGAAGCGCTGGCCGGATGGTATCTGTCTGCCGCCCAGGAGACGCAAAGCAAAGCGTGGAAGCCCAAGGTTGAATCTCCGGAGCGCATGCACCACGAAACTGCCCAGACTGTGCAGGTGCCGTCGCCGTCCGAATCTCGGATCCAGCGCAGCTTCAGGACCATGGTTACGGGTTTGGGCAGTGGCCTTCCTTTGTCGCCCGAACTTTTCCAGCGAACAGGTGCAAGGTGTCAGGGTGGTGAGCTGCAGGTTTCGAGCCGATTCTTGCTGGACTGTCTGGTGTTCTGCTGTTCTACAAGTCCTACAAAACACCGGACAGGTCAAAGAAAAGCATTCTCAGAGGGGGGAGAGGAGGTCAAGTAGCAGGGAAGTGTTGCAAGAGCCTGCGCAACTTTACTTGACTGGCTCTCCGGAAACCCTCAAAACAGCGGAACACAACAGTTCTTGTGAAATAGTGTTTCATTCTAGTATTTTTGGACTGCGCAGCCATATGCAAAGGCGACTTACAGAGAAGGAGGCACTAAAGCTGCTGCCGCACCCCAAACCAAAAGCCAGTTCGCTCCCTGCGTCTCGGGACATCCGCAGAACCTTCTCCAGGCTCCATGGCGTCTCGGGTTTGTCTTGTGTGTCACTTTCTCGTTATGTGAGTCGGTGGTGGCTTGAAAAACTCTCCCTGAATTTCTTCGTGTATTGTTCCTACTTTTTTCTGTTGTTTGAGTTCACATCCAAACGCCCGAAAATCTTTTTAAAGGTCTGGAACGGCAACCTTTCAGATGCCGGGGGCTCAGAAGCCATCTGAGCAGTGGCACGGAGGCAGCGTGACCTGCACACGCGTACTAGTCCTTGGATGCCTGCACAACAGGGCCTGCCAGGCCATCAGAACAGGAGGCAACAGAAGAGAAGCCCTATCTCTGTGGTTTGGGGTTGGGGTCCTGTGGCAAGGTTGAACAAAAGTCGTCAGATTCAGGTCTGGGTGATTTTGCTGAGATGCCACGGCCAGGATTCAGGAAAACATGCTACGATGTGAAGAGCGGGACCTGGGCCATGTTCCCAGAGTCGATTACTCAAGAGGTCTATGAAAGGCCATTCAACGAACACAACTACAGACCACCGAGGCGTGTTAGTGCCCTTACTCCCCAATTAGAGGCGACCTGATGCCCCACACCAAGGCGCCCTGTCACGGCAGATTTCCCTCGGCAGCGGGCCGGAAGCTGAAGAGCTCTTCTTCAGGGCTTCGGCGGATGTGGGTCTCGGAAGTCTCATACTTGGGATTCTCGCCATCAGCAAGCCTATCACTGTCGAAACTTCGAGCCTGATGCAAGGCCCCGAACTTCCCTCAGGCCGGACAATTCTGAAGCGTCCAGGTTTCGCCACCGATGAGCTACACGACCCGACTGCTTGGGCCCACGAGAAGCTTCATTTGGAGTTGATACCTGGACCTGGGTTTTGCGTATCAAGATCGAAACACAACGACAGCTCTAGTGCTCATGCTCAAGAGGGACATGGACTTGGGCCGAACATGTAAGACCCTGGCTAGGAGGTCCGACCAAGTCAATTGATGCAGGATACTAGACATACTAGACATGGCGACACCGCGCTCTAACGGCTAATCTTGCAGTTCTGGCCTGAGTCAAGGTCCATGGGATTGGGTTGTTGCACACCAAAGGAGCGCTACGGCGTAGGACGGCTGGGGCATGAGGCTGTCGTGTGTGCCGTCGAAGCGGCTTGAATCTGAGATGCAGGCAAGCCGTCCACGTGACAATGCCATGTCGGCTCTGGCATGACCCTAATCGGTCCCAGCTCCACATTAGTCGTTTGGCTTCCGCTTCCCAAGTTATGAACCTTTCCAGAGCTGCGGATAGCACCGTACTGAATCACACTGCAATGTGAGCCCAATCGATGTCCACGCATTCTGACGTGCTCGACCTGGTTTTTGAGCACAGTTTCTGTACATGTGCGGCCCATCTATGCGGGTGCTGGTCTCCTATGTCAGTGGCGCGGAAGTGGCAGAGGTGGAGTTGGTGTCTGGGCTTTGCCGAGCTTTTTCGTGGTTTTCCCGTGTCAGCGTCATACTAGCAGTGTTGCCTGCTAACTCGTCAGAAAGAGTTAGACAGAGAGCGAGTTGACGTCGAAGCACCTGCATCTCATGACGGCCCTACAGGGGAAAGCCTCACAAGCGCACAACACACATGCCTAAACGCACCTTGACTCTTGATTGAGCCTTCGGCGCTCACGTCCCTCCAATGGCTCGAAAAATTGCGTGGGCCCGGGGATGCCCTAGGTTCCTAAGAATTTCCCAGATCCTGAGGGAAGAAGAAGAAGCCGGAGGGGACAGGAAGACAGCACCGAGAAAATCGAAGTCCCTGTGAAGACCGAGCCTGTCGAGAGGAGAATGCATTTGTGAAGCGGCCTCGCTCTCTGTGCAATTGTCCGTGACACGCTGAGTTTCTAGTTTGATATAGCTGTGGCGGATTTCTGATTTCTGTGGGAAGGACTCTTCTTTCCTGGCTTTCCTTTAATGTCTTCACGCGATGTGCCTTCCCACGGATAGTCTATCTGCGAGCCGAGGAACGAGAGGCGTTGGTCGAAGCCGTCCACCGGGCCGTGACGAAGGCGTCAATCACGACACGTGCTTTGCGGTTTAGCAGAGCAATTCCAGCAAGCACTAGGGATCCGATCCATCTAGCTGGGCTTCTTCCGCCTACAATGAGAAGGGGTCAGTAGACTTTAACATTGCGGCTGTAGGGTCCCAGCCATTTGCCTACCTGATGATTAACCCCAGGAGCACCTACTTTCAGCTCCCGAACGTGTTGATGTAGAGTTCTGGAAACCGCCCTAACGTACCTGTAGCATGGTGTAAGAGGACCCTGATCCATAACACCCGGTAGACACTTCCAGGCCACGGGCATCCCAGGCACGCGCCAGCAGCTCCTGCGAGGTTGGCCCCAAATCATGGGAATGGTTTAGAGTTTAGGGTTTAGGGTCGTCTGGAAGTGCTGCTTCCCAGCTGATTGGCAGAGTCTGGGTTCAAAAAAAAATTTTTAGGGTCGCCTACTGCTCGAAAACCGGACCATGTGTCATGCTTAGCGCGGTGCCAGGCACAAGGCCTGGAACCAAAATGAATAGACAGACCCGCTCTGAATGTGCATCGTGCCTCGACCTCGTGGAAACATAGAGACAGACAGAGAGAGATAGAGAGAGCACTTGGTTTTCAGTACCAAGACTGACAGTGCGCGCTTGCGTGCGGGGGGAGCGGCTGCTTCTCCTTTGTCTGTGTGGAAGAAGAGCACGCGGTGGTACAGAACTTCTAATTCTCCTTGCACGAATCTGGGGATACCCACCATACCCACCAGGACCCATGTATAGGAACTCCGAAAGAGGCTGTCCTGATCCATGTCGATACAGTGCCAGCCTTTGCCATAGTGATTCGGATCGTTCACGGCACCAGCTCAATTTCTTTCCCACGGAATAGTATGCCTGCGGTGAGCCTCAGACTTACAGGGCCGTTGGTTCAAGCATGTTTTTTTGCCCTGTGCAAGAACTCGACCGGCTGTTTTGCACATACAAACACACTCGGAGCGCCTGACCCAACAGCAAGCACACTGGCCACATGGGCCTCGCTCCGGGACACCCGTTGCTTGTCCAGTCCGGGCCCGTCCTCCGAAAATCAGTGATGGGGCGGCTCTTTGAGCGGGCTACAGGACCGCCTGTCGCTCCAGCCGCTGCTAGAACAGAAAAATGCTGGTTCCATGAATGCCCGTGAAGTCCACGTTCAAGCAATGGCTAGTTGCTGGCTGGTTGAACCGAGATTGCTAAATGCCCCTAGGAAGAAAATGGATTTATGCAGGCTTGACGGGAGTTGCCAGAAGGTCGCCAAACATGTTTTCCGCCATGGGTAAATTCACATTTTGTCTCGGTAGCACACTGTCAAAGTGTTCAAAGCAACGGCAGTGCTGCAGATGCATATTTCAGACACCCCCTGAGAAAGAATGTTTCAGACATCGGGTGGGTTGGAGGTGGGCGGGAAGAAGTCAACAGAAGTGTTTGAACTAGGCTCTTCAGGCGCTGACAACACGCTTCTGGGCTTGTGTGGGCTCCAGAAAGTAAGGTCCTTCTTTTCAGGACCTGTTGGCCCCACATTTTGCTGTGGACCCCGTTGGAGCTTTCCCTGCTAACGAACCCTTGCAAAACGGGCGTCCTAAACCACTAAAAAGTCAGCCGATCGATGACTCGTCACTACTGCCCTTGGAAACACGTGCTTGGCATCGCCACAAGCATGTTGAGTGCAAAATCAAGCGCACCAGCTTCCATTGTGGAGGTCATGACCTGCTTTGGCCAACCATGAGACTGTCCCAGCTCGGGGACGAGGCTTCTTGTCAGGGTGAGGAAGGAAGGCCTTGGTTTTGCGCAGCCGGGATTTGCAACCCGTATCAATAGAGAGCTGCTGCTTGCAGACGAGAGTGTGGAGAAAGGCGAGCTGCAGCTTCAATGCTGTCTCAATTATCGGCCGCAGCAGGACGAGCTGTTCCTCAGCCTGGTGGTGCACCGCGCATCCTTTGTTGCTACCGCATCGGATGATGGCACAGCTCGCATCTGGAAGCTTTGCAGCACGGATCTGTGCAGGCTTTCCGCTGATAATCTCGTCGTGCAACTGAGTGCTGCTTGAGGACGTGTCGCCGGTGCTTTTTCGAGCTTGTGTTTGGTTGGCTCTAGATTCGCTGCATGTCAGGCACACTCACCGAGGCAATTGTGCAACAAGGATGCAGCATCAGACATGCTGGGTCGTATGCACATCACACAATTCATTGCATCAGGAGGTTAGAGATGACATCAGTGCAAAAGAAACATGGCTGCCAGATGCTTCAGCATGCGCAACATGGCTTTTCGCCATATGTTCAAGACATGTAACCCGGCATGGGTATGAATGTGGTTTATTAATCTGATTCAAGCCATTGTAGCAGCAGTCAGCACAAGCTGGCGCCCCATGAGGTTCACACACTCGAAGGTCACGGAGAGCCTCGGCTGACGAACTGACAAGTGTGCATCCGCTTCGGCTGCGTGGAGTTTTGGAGTGGCTGCAAACAATAGCGGCCAGATAGGATGCGGATGGCATTCATTCATTTCCAGTCGAAACCAGAACTCAAGGACGTCGTGCGCTCGGCCGTTTTTTCTCCTGATGGCTACTTCGTGCTAACAGCAACATCTGCCGGCAATGCCAAGATCTGGAATGCAACAAGGCCGCAAGTAGTTGAGTTGTCCCATTTTGTCATTGCGAAATTGAAAGATACCCTCTTGACGCTGCATTGCACGATGCCACCAAAATCTCCGCCTTGTTGCTGTCCCAGGTGCTGACAGGACAGTGTGTGCGGGCACTGCGCCGCAGCTCCAACTCAGGTTTTCCAAGCTTGGAAGGGTTTTGAGGAGAATCCTGCCCAACGGCCAGCCTGCGCACTAGCCTTGGCTCAGTCGCGTCTGTACCTTACCCCCCTGCTGTGCTTGCCGATTCAGTTCAGCGTGTCCTGTCTTGTGGCATTAAGAAGGCCTTTCTTATCGCTTCCCCCTTGCAGGTTAGTTGGTTGGGCATCCTTCTGGCTTTTGCACGGTTTCAATTAGCTTTTGTCGGCGCATCCTAGAAATTCAGCCCGAATCTGAATTTCATGAACTTTTGCAGAGTGGTTACAACCTCTGTGGTTGCCCAAAGCTTGGATGCGGGTGGAACGCCCAAGCATCAGAGCAGAGCATTGGAAAGCCATCCAGGCCGGTGCAAACCTACGCCTTGTCTCTGGCGGTCTTCAATGCTGACTCTTCTCTGGCAGCTTGGAAGGGTAATGGATGTTGGCAAACAGAAGTTGGGCATGCCACAGGAAGGGCCGTCAAAGTTAACAGCCGGAAAATTACTGCACGAGGCGTCCGTGTGCATGCCGTGCCTGCGCGGTGACGCTCGTGCGATTGCCTGTGTGATTGTGCGTGCATGTGCGCGTGTACTTTAGTCGAATGAGCAAGTGTGCCAAGTATGCATATACAACTACATGCATATGATGTGGCAAGTGGACAGTGCAAACTAGTGTCGTCGCGGTATGTTTTGCTCATTTGTGAATGCTTCTGTTCATTTTGTTGTTCATTCTGATGTTGCTTGAAGCTTGTTTTTCAGGTCTTGCAACCGTGGAAGCTTCCGGCTCAGGTGCTCACTGCAGCCATCGACGGGACGGCGCCTGGGCTTGATCGTAGCTACAAAGGAGAAATGTCTAGCTCGTTTAGGCGTCTGCGGGCCATGGAAACATGTCCAGTGGCAGCCTGAGTCCAGGTTTAGATGTGTTGCCTGGACAGAAAATGGGAGCCCCAGTGCAAGCTCTGCAGTTGCTCATCAGGTTCGAGAATAGTGAGATTACTAGATTGCTAGGTGATGAGATGGCGGTCTTTCGCCATTAGTTGCTCCAGTCTCACACCTCCCCCTCGAGCCGCTAAATCCTTACTTTGGCAATCCTGGCTACCGAAATCCGGAACAGGAAACCCTCTGTTGTATGAGGCGAAGATCTGGCGGGTGCCATGTGGCGGCTGCTTTCAGACATTGCGGGGCCACCAAGGCCTGACATTTATCAGGATTCTCAGCCACGGGAATTCTCCAATGAATAAATCAGAGCCTATAGGGCATAAGGGGTTCGCTGTCTAGAGGTTCAATAGGGTGCCAGAGATAAGGATAATATCATCTATGCAATCATAGGGAAACCGCGAAGGGATCTGAATGGTTTCGCACTGTGCATGGAAGCGGAGGGAGGGCCCGGATGGAGGGATCCGGACATCGAAGGCAGGCAGCCAACCATGTTGTTCGAGCTAAGTACGCAGCTCTCCTCCAAAAGGTGTTGTTAGCCCAGAGACTTGCAGCAGGCACTGTAACCTCTGCGGAGTTCTCCAAAGACGGCACTCAGGCTGGAGCACTGAACTTTGGCATGCCTGCGTACACATGGCAGCTGACGGAGAGTGCCGTCGGAAGACCTTATCACATGCACCCAGGTTAACTCGTCCGCCCCGCATCGCATTAATTAGAATTCTGCAGGTGCTCACTGGGTCCTGGGACAAGACCGCGAAGATTTGGCCACCGGGCACGAGTAGTCTTACACCCCTGCACGCTTTTGGACGCATTGACAAGCCGAATCACTTCAGTCGGAATGGATGTCGCACGAAGATTGTTTAGCTCAGGTTTCCGACCCTTCCGGTTGAGTGCGTGGGCTCCATTGTTAACGCTGAGGGTCACTGAGAGCAGATATGCTGGAAACTCACATGGGGGGCAGTGCAGCATCCTACTATCAAGTATCATCGGCGGTCCTCCTCGGGCATGTTGAAGATCCTCTTCATGTGCAGCAATACGGCCCTGGCCATGTAACTTCACCGGCACCCTGTGCTCAACGGATCATCTTCCTAGGCTTGTAGCACCGACCGGCCGTGAGCAGAACCATGCGGAGGCGGGTGCTTTAGCTGCTTTGCATCCTGGGCCTGAGTTACCAGCTCAACATGCATAATGGTTGGGGGCTTCAGCATGGTGGATTGGGGCTGAAGCCAGAGTGCAGGATGACAGAAGTGGGGGATTTCGCGTGACGGAGGTCTCAACGTTCGGGTGCGAGACCTCGGATGCTTTCTGGTGCGGGTTACGGCCAACTTCATGCAGATGCTCCTGCCTCCCAGAAGGGTTGAATTTTGTTGGCGAGTACGCTGCTACCAGCGCCTCCAGGACTGCAGAGCAGACCTCGGCTCCTGCCTGGGCTGCGTTGGCTTTTTCCTCAAGTCCTGGTGTCAGACGCGCAGCGCGGCTTGCAAGAGCACTTCTATGTAGGTTGCTGTGGCTCCTCCATGTTTGGGGATGCCGGCTTTTGTGCAATACCCTTATGCCAGCCATCAACTTGTTGGCCGGGGCCACCAGCATGGTCAAAACTTTGACTGCCACTATTTTGGGCATTCATGCATGGGCCAAGGCTGTCGCACCAGATGCTCAGCTGAGGCAACGATCGCCTCTGCCTTCGTACACTCCGCGGGCATAGTCCCTGCCTCGATCGGTTGGAAACATACCTTAAAGATGAGGGCATTGTCAACTGACTTTGCAAGGTTGCGGGCTGTGTGCCAGAGTTAAGGGCCTCTACGATAGGAAGTCTCCTGGGCCTGGTCTCAGGCCTCGGCGGTACTGGTGCCAGGCAACCGTGAATGAAAGTGCCGCCAGCCCATGCAACACCCAATCGGTAAGTACACGCCTGCACGCACCTGCGCACGCGCGCACACACACACACACACACCCAAGCAAACACACACACACACAAGCAAACGCACACACACACACACACACCGAAGCACACGTACATGCATGGATGTGTGGATGTATTACATGGCCCCTGTGCGAGGATGACACATACAAATCCAAAAGTGTACCAAGCTAAGCGAATGGCCATAGGTATGCAAGAAGCAGTCAGGTAGGTAGGTAGGTAGGTAGGTAGGTAGGTAGGCAGGTAGGCAGGGACGGAGGGAGGGATGTGCATGCATGCATGCATGCATGCATGCACGCATACACGTCTGCATGCATGTGTTGTAATGTAATGTAATGTAATGTAATGTAATGTAAGACAGATCTCAATGCAAAATACAATTAAAGGTACTCTGATGTGGAACATGGTGCGGTGTGACGTGCGGCGTTCAGAGCATGCTGTGTGCAGCGTGCGGCGTCTGGCGCATGGCGTGTTGTGATGTGCATGCATGCATGCAAGTAGGTATATATGTATGTATGTATGTATGTATGTATGTATGTATGGGTAGGTGAGTGGGTGGATGTTCGACCGCGAGGGTGGAATGACAAGAGTCAACGGCACGCAACAGCCTGAGGTCATGCAGTACTCTCGGCTGCCTATGCTCCTGACGGTGATGCCGTGCCTTCCTTCAATTTCTCGAATGCAGAGCCGGATTCGAGTGAAGGGGCGGTGCGCTTTGCAAAGGTAGGTGCGTAAACATCTGGACAGTATGCGAGTGCATATTCAAGGCATAGTCTTGTTTGTCTGTCTCTTCGCCCTCAGACGTGGAGCCCCATCCCTCTGGGGATCTCCCCGTAAGCCCTGAGCCGTGAGCAGACGGAGTGGGCAGGCCTTGGGTGCAGTAGCTCTTGCAAGCATTGCGCACAGGTGCTAACCGCCTCTGTGGATGGCACCGCGAGGATATGGCGCGGAGGCTGCGCGGCAACGTCAAGGATCAAACGCTTGTGGTGTCGGCATGATGTTAGGTGAACGTTTCAGGCAGACTTACCCGCAAATATAGGCAGCAAGGCCATGAATCGATTCAGCGCATCAAATATCAATGCTTGTGCCAAGCAGCTGTAAGAGATGGTTCGGTCCTTTCCAGAGGAGCTGAGTAAGTTAGCTGAAATTACTACTTACACGACGATAGCAACCACAGAAGGCTCCACGCGAACACCCGACAGCACACTCGTGAGAGGTGAGACCATACAAATCCTAGAGGGACATGGCCTGGGAGTTTTCTCGGCCGTCTTCTCAGCAGCCTGGCCTGGATAGCTGGGCGTGGAGAAGTTTTAGAAGACAGGATCCGGCAGCCATGGAACCTGCAAACCTTGGAAGAGGGCGTCGTGCCAAAGCCGGCCCACTGCTGGGGCCATAAGCCCTATGATTCCCACACCCCGAAACCGCCTCACCGTCCCTTCCGGCTCTTCTCTGGTTGCTAAGGTGGATAGCCGCTTGATTCTGACCGCCTCGTGGGACCGCACAGCAAAGATCTGGGAGGTCGCCTCTGGCGTGTGTCTCAGGACGGGGAAGTGTCTTCGGGCTTTCATGGGCTGGGTGGAAGAACGACACCGGCGATCTGTAAAACACAGGAATGGCTCAGAATGACCAATAGGTGAGTTGTCCAGTATAGTGGATGCGAGCTAAGTGCTTCAGGTTCCGGGATCGGGTGCCTCTACTGGTTTAGGCCTTGGTCAGTCAGCCGAGTCGCCACCAGCTGTCCTGCCGTGCTAGGGCCATGCCACGTGGGATCCCCAAAAAGAGCTTTGTTGGGAGGACGCTGAAAGGCCATGGACTACCGGTTCGTTCTGCTGTGTTCTCTGCGGATGACGCTGCCGTACTCACTGCCTCGGATGACGGCGGGCGGGAGGGCTCGGGAGGAAAGCTTCGGCACATTCCCGCGTTTGTGGCGCTTGGCAGGCATGACATGAGTTTTTGCATGAAGCAGCAGTTATGGAAGTAATGGGGCCAGAGACAAGGAGCCTGAAGTTATAAGTACCAACACAGCTTGCAAGAGGTAGTGCAAAAATTTGGAGTGTGAAGACCGGGACGTGCCTGCGAACTTTGGTCAGGCATCTTGGCTGATTCGTGTGTCCCCCACCCACCAGCTAGAGTCGGGCTTATCTGAGAGGCCTAGTCCAGCAGAGCGTTTGTTTCAGAGTTGCATTTGATGCAGCACACAGGGTCGTGCATGTGAGAACCCCTGCTAGCGGCTTTTGCCACAAGCTTGTTCAGAGAAGACCACCCCCCCCCCCCCCGAAAAGCCTGGAGCTCTAGCAGAGGAGAATGTAGCCAAGGCCGGGGCACTTCGTTCGCGTGGCGCTTTTCAGCACCCTGGCCGTAACCATAGCCACAGTATGCCACAGTTACCAGGATGTCGACCAGATCACAAGTTGTGCAGCTGGCCATGATCACTCTGTCGGGTGTGAGCATTTAAATACCGCATTTGCAGCGATCCTCCGCAGAAATCCTGGCAGGCCCTGACGCAACCTTGGTCCTCACGTCCTTCGAGGATGGCAGCCATGCTGCAAAATACTTGGGCTCTTCGAGGGATTGTTGACAGGAGCTCCATCACACTATTTCGCTTCAACCTCCTGCAATCCAGGAAACTGTTTGGAGGAGTGGGTGAGTGTGGTTACTTTTTTGGTTGTGATTACAGAGAGTCACAGAGAGCCCTTTCAAGTGCCCAGCTCAGGAACAGCCCAGCTTTGGGATCCTTGCACAGGGGACTGCCTGCAAACCCTGTCTGGCCACGACCAGTCGGCGGGGTACTCCTAGGGCTTGGGGCTTTGCAATTCATGCTTCTGGCTCGGTTTTTATCCGAATCTGGCCTAACGTGGCTTCATGTGCCTTCCGTGCATGAAGGCAGGGGGGCTGTAGAAAGCAAGCATTTGAAGGGAGGGGCCTTCGGGCTTCGGATGTGGCACTTAAGATGGAGCTCACTTTCCGCTGAGAGAAGGGCAAGATGTACACGTACCGGTGGCAGGTGAAGTTCGCGCGCTTCTCGCCGTAATCTGACCTGGGTGTTTCCATTCAAGGTGATCGCAAGTGAGAGTGTACTGCAAAAAGCCCCATCAAGGGCCCCATTAACACAACCCCATTTTAAGCGTCCCTCCGCTTGACTTCGCCGGAGTCAAGCCGGCTGCATAGCCAGGGCAACTCTCCAAGAGGCTTGTGACTAGTACCTCATTCTCCTGATTATGTGTATGTCTCTTCTTTGCCACACGAGCCTCGAGTTTGAAGAGTTGTCATGTTTCAAGTGCATCATATCGAATCGCCGAGTAGCGAGGTCCCACATGGCCACAGCCTCCGTTGTGGTTACAGTCTGCAGTCCAGCCGAAGGGCTCAAATCTCCACTTGACTTTCTTGTGGAGTCGTGCTTGTAGAGGCTTGGATGCCGACCTCCTGCTCCGCGCCTTCGTTCCACCAACACTTTCATTCAGTGCTGCTCGTGCTTGCGGAATGGCTGCATGTGAATGTTCGTGAAGAATTCCATACGAAGTAGTGGCTTTAACCGGTGTGTATTGTCGGTTGCAGCTACTTAACAGGTCTGGCCTCTGGCCTACATTCTACATGCTGCGGTAATCTGCAATCGGATCTTCAGCCGTGATGCCTATGCGCCTGGATCGTTTTGGCAGGGCATCTTGTTCCTGCCCTGTTGGCAAAGATCGCAGATCTGCTTGAGCATGGAAATTCTCGAACAAGCCTGGGACCTGATATCAGGCTCACGAAGCAAGTCCTACTCAAGAAATGCGGATGTTTGCATAAAGCCGAAGGAAGCAGCAAATACGAGGTCATCTTTACTGGAATGCACGATCCCCGCTTCGCAGATCTTTCTGATTGATTTGTTGGTCAGCAAGTCCGTGAGCAACACCCTCGAGGTTGAAAGGAAGCCCTAAAACGAAACCTTGAAGCAGGGGCGGGCTGACTGGCCGGTTGGGGAGCGTTGAGCTCTGACATTGCTAAGAGACGCGAACGGCGATGTTTTGCATGAAAATCTTGCCTCAGCAAACCATTCGCTTCACACAAGCCTGCACAGTCGGGGGTTGTTCTAAACGAGAGCGCACCTGCTTTGATAGAGCAGTGTAACAAGTGCGACATTGAACAACCTCCAGTTCTCTCAGGCTTCAGTCTGATGAAAGGATCAGGCCGACCCATACAGGAGGAACATGCAATGTGCCTCAAAAGTGCGAGCATCCTTGACTCCCATGGCCAATGCGGAAGGTATGGTTCCGTTTGAAAAGGTCTTGTAGCCAATGAAGATGGAGCTTGTATAAGACATCACTCCTTAAGGGCAGGACTTTTTTTTTCTCTCTCTCTCTCTCTCTCTTATATATATATATAGTGTTCATTAATTTATATACAAACATACACCCACACTAATATACATGCACATACATACATACATACATACATGCATACATATCTATACATATATATCTATACATATATATATATACACACACACAATATCGGCAGACATACAAACGCCTGAACATACAAGCAATTTGTCAACATGTAAAGGTCTGTCTGTCTGTCTGTCTGTCTGTCTGTCTGTCTGTCTGTCTGTCTGTCCGTCTATCTATCAATCTATCTGGCTATCTATCTATCTATCTATCTATCTATCTATCTATCGTCTATCTATCTAGCTATCTAGCTAGCTATCTATCTATCTATCTATCTACCTATCTGTCTATCTATCTATCTATCTATCCATCGTTCGATTTATTTTTCTGCCAATCTGTCATTCGATCGACCACACAAAATTCACACATGGTCATATGCACGCCAACACATACATATTGCAAGTGTCAGTCTGTTTGAGGCATGGCCTCCCTAGCAGAGCCATGTCACATCGCGTGCCATTCTGACAAGCGCTCGCTGCGAAGTCTTGGATATGAAGACCATCCTCATGTCCCGCCTCATCTCGAGATATAACTTGCACCAAAATGAATGGACGCGAGTTAGTAAGTATGTTGAAAGTTTCCGTTACCCCAAGCTGTATTCTAGCTAGGAACATGAGTACGGTCTCGACCCAAAGTTAAGGCGTAAACTGCTTCCCGGCATTTGGTCTCCACAGAGCTACAAGGATAAGAGGTCTGCGAGGTCTGCCGTCTTAAATACCCTTCAACCCTTAAGCCAACCCTTCAGAATGACCCAGTTCCCCGCCATGGCTTTGCTAGTGCTGGAGCTGCTAGCGGCTTTTGCCGTTCCGCTGGCCACCGGCGAAGAAGGCTACTGCGCTGCTGGCCAGGACAAGACACTAGTTTGGGGATCTGCGCCGAGCTCCGTGTTTTTCAGTCGTTTAAGGTTGCCGAGGGGGTGGCATCTCCGCGGCGAGTCGAGTAAATGCTGTACACGTCCGCAGGCGTTGATCAAAACAGCTGTGTTTTCCAAGCCGCCACGAGCTAAAGGCCTCCTCAATACCTGGACGTAATGATCAAGAGGAAGCAGCCGGGTGCTGATAAAGAACCTGGACAAGACTACTACAACCTCAGCCCAAACGGTCACTTCGCTCCACGATTAGGAAGCCCGCTGCAGGACTGCCCGGCTGACAAGCCAAAGAAAGCAAAAGTCAGGTGGCTTGGCACGACTGTAGTTCGGCCATGGCAAGACAAAGGAGGAGCTCAAAATCAGCCTGTTCTCCCTCATTAACGAGCTATGGGAATGCCATTCTTGTTGGTACCACACTCGGAGCAGAGCCCATGATTGGCTTACTCGAAGACAAGGAGCTGCTCCGTGCCAGATGGCAGGGAGGTGGTACCACCCAGGCGCGTCAGGGATCTCAAATTTGGATCGCAAAAACCAAAGAGGAGGAAGGACCTTGTATCTTGCTTTTGCTTGCTGCCAGACATTTGCTGCAGTGAATCTCGCACACTAGCCAGAAAGGCGGAAGGCTAAGCAGTTGCGAGCCCATACTTATCATGCTGTCAGCCACCACGGACAGGACATATACGAACACAGTTTGATCACATTCTGGTTGGGCCTGAATGCAGGCCTTGTCGAGATGCTTGGGGTGACATGCAAGCGAAGGGTAAAACAGCCGGACCCTGAGGATGTTGGCCCTCCAGGCAGCAGCCAAAGAGTGCTTCGCGGCAGCAGCCAACATCATCTCCACTACCCAGTTTTCTGAGACATCCTGTACATCTGCCCGGATTTCTTCACAGGGCGGAATACCTGTCAGGAGCCATGCGGAACAGTCGGACATGTCGGGGTCGACACAAGCATGTGCACAATGCAAGGCAAGCACTTGAGCGGATGCCGCGCTGTGACTGCTTTCGTTGGGACCGATTTCCAGCATCATGACTGCAGAGAGGCGCATCATGGATGCATTGCTTGAGACCGCCAGCTTTGAGTGCGCGAAATCCCAGGAAGAACCAGGAGTATGAGTTCCACTTCGTGACTGGGTACCTGGTTCTGCTTTCAGCAAGCCTTGCTGCGCACCAAGACGGTCGTTGGCCAACTGGTTACCATCAACAAGAAGCTTCGGTTGAGTTCAGCGGACCACGGTCAACAAACGCGAATATGATAGACTGGACAGGTTTGTTGTTGCTGGACCAAACCGCATTCAACCGCATTCCATCATGCCAGCTGATGGAAGCCGCAAGTGCAAGACCTTTGAATCATTGAAGCCATACAGAAGAGCTGCATCATCATTGCTTGCAATAATGTCGGGACAGGGTGGAGCCTTGCACGGCGGATCCAGAATACCGCACCGTGCTGCTGCCTGCAGACTCAAAGGCAAGACGCCCAGACCTTTGTAAAACGCATTTGCTGTTCTGGGGCCGCCTCAGGGGTCAGCTCGGTGTAATTCTAACTCCCGTCTTGCAGCAGTAGGGCGGATGAATGTTCAAGGTCAAGGACATGAGGTTGCGTGAAGCTGTGGCTTTTAAAGGCCTGGGTTCTTTCAGAAGTTGCAGTGCCGCGATTTTGACCACAACGGAAGTATGGCCTTATTACGGCTTCTGAAAGAGTGTGTCTGAAACTATGCCTTTGTCAGGGGTCGCAGCAGCGTCAATGGGGTGGTCCGGCACCGCTGGAAGTCCTTACAGCGCGGGGAGCCACGCTGGCCCGGCATGCGAGTGTCGGTTCAGAGTTATTCAGCGGCTTCGGGCGGGAGGGGTATGCTACTACGTTGCTACATGAGGACTCCGAGGTACTATTGCAAGTTACTGCCACTTAATTGGAACCTGTATGAGGCTGGAGTGCTTATTCAGCTGTTGTGTTGCTGACGACAGTAATTGGCAATGCAAGACAGCTTAGCTTTGCGAGGGTTTCCACAGTTCATCATCGTTATCTGGACAAGCTACCGAGGCAAATCCTCAAGAACAGTTGGGCGAGGGGTTGGCCGTGAGCTCGATTGCAGCATTCGGTACGGTTCAATCCGAACAAAGCCTGTTTCAGTGTCAGTTCACTCTTTGAGGAGCTGGAGAGCTCACGCCCCACAGCATCTCAACACCAAGGAAGTTCTCGGCCTTCAAACGGTCCTCGGATCAAAGCACATAAGCTTTTGGAACTTAGACCCACGCCGTACTCTACATAGACGAAACGAAGCGATGTTGCGACATCGCGAATCCTCACAAACGACGAGGTCAGCAAAAGCCCCGTGCTTCATGGAAGGTGCGGGAGAATCCGCCTATCGCAAAGTTCGACGGCTTTCTCTCCGAAATCTGTCTTGCACTGGGCCGAAGTTAGCAGTGAAGAGTGAAGAACGGATACTGTATGTTTCCTGGTTGTGCAAGTGATACATCGCCACCGACGGAAGACCTTTATGCATCGCATCATTTGACACGCTGTGGAATCTGAAATATTTCTCCTGCCCAAATGAAGTGAAGAGTATTTGCATGTAGCTGGGTTATGCTCGAGGCTGCGCCCCTTGAACCGAAGAGATGTCCGACCGGAACGGAAGTATCCTGAGTGCAAGAACTGTGCCCCCCCCTGAGCCGGTGCTCCAAGGGTTTGGGAATGTTGGGACCCATTGCTATATAATATAATATAATATAATATAGTATAATATAAGATAGTAAATTATAATATAATATAATATTATATTATATTATATTATATTATATGATATTATATTTTATTTTATTATGTTATGTTATGTTATGTTATATTATATTATATTATATTATATTATATTATATTAT
>CAJNJA010012463.1:0-13114 GCA_905231915.1 Symbiodinium necroappetens | reverse complement strand
GGGCCCTTTTCCAACTGCAGTACAGCTAGAATTCCTTACCAGGAGGAGCCTGTTATTGGGGCCTCGGAGTTGCAGATAAAGATGATTACAAATGGATCCTTGAAACAACAAGAGACTTGAACCCTAAACCCTAAACCCTGATCCCGAAAACAACAAGCCGCTTGAACCCTCGCACCCTTTGCCACTGAACACCCTAAGCCTTTATCACCAGCGCTCAGGGCTTTTTGTTGTAGCTACTTGATTAGGCAGTTTACAAGGGATTCCCATACAGGTTTTAAAGGGTCAAAGTATACTAAAGAGTACTAAAGCCAAAACTAAGACGCCAGCATGGCGGCGATGCCTAAACCCTAAACCCAACTTCCCTTCAGAGTCGTAGCCGAGGCGAAAGTGGCAGCAGAGGTATCCTACGCCCTGCAGCTGCTCAAGGAATTGAGTTACATGCCACATAGCCTCGACTCGGGCGGCCTTACACAACGACTGCACTGTGCTGTCATATGTAGGCCTGGATTCATGTAATGGGGTCTTTGGGGTGAACCCGAGGACATGATGGTGGTCTTGCTAATAATTCGTGCCTCAACATCAAAAGCATGCAAGTCGGAACCCTACCATTCCCAAGGCCAACACCCGGCAGCCCCCGAACTGTACCAGGCCTGAGGCTCAACTTAAACAGATCCCGAAATCCGAGCCATAATGTGGTCAACTCGAAGCCTAAATCCCCACAAATCCTCAATCTTTAAACTTAAACAGTCGATGGTTTAGGGTTTAGGGTTTAAATTCTAAACCCCTATTCTAAAACCTACACCCCGAACCCAAATACCTTCAACCCTACCCCCCTCAAGCCTTCGACCAGAGGCCCGAATGTGAATCAGAAAGCCCTCTCACCCTGCAGAATATAACCACAATAACAACACCAATACTGGTACTAATATTAATAAGGAAAAAGTTTAAAGAGCGAACAAACGACATGTAAGTTAATGAACAGTAACTATACTGTGTTCTATACTGTTTTATACCATATTATGCTATGTTATATCGTAATCTAACCGTAACAACAACACCCATATCGGTACTAAGCCTAATGAACAGCAACTATACTGTCTTCTATCACTGGTTTATATCATATTAACTATGCTATATTATATTACAGTAGGTTAGACTATAGTGTAGTATAGTATAGTATCGCGCAGTAAAGCATGGCATAGTATAGCATAGTAGGAGTATAGGACAGTATAGTATCGTTTAATGTACTATAACTGTGCTAAGAATAGTAGAATATAGTAGAAAAAGAGTATCATGGGAGCCTCGGACCAGGGCTGCGGGCGTGCATGGTCGCATAGATAAATAGTAAGAGAAGAGAAACACTCTAGAGGGTAGATTATTACTCAGAAATGAGACCTCTATGCAAGGTCCTAGACCCCCTGAGCCCTAATGCCTAAATGGCTCTAAAACATAAACCCTGGGTCCTAGCTGTCCAGTAACATGTTGAACTAAAGGCTAAGCTTTGGGGATTATATAGGGATTATAGCACCTCAAAAAAAGGTAAAGGCGGCCTACAGTACTACAACTAGACTGCGAATTCGAAGTCCTGAACCCTGGTTTAGGGTTTAGGTTTAGGGTTCTTTAGGGTTTAGGGTACACCCCGGCACCCCAAATGCCATCTTTCTAAGGCCTTCGAACACGTCCTCCTCATGCGCGTGAGACGCTTCGAAGCGACCTCGTGCGAGAGAGCCCGAGATCACTCTCAAAATTCGATAGAGTCGAAAGGGTTTAGGATTTAGGGTTTAGAGTTTCTAGGGTAGTTGCTTTAGAGTTGTACAAGGGTTAAGGAGTTAGCGCTTAGGGGTTTAGAGTAGTTGCTTTTAATTTGTACTTGGGTTTCTGAACATCTCTGTTTATAAGTCCTTTAGTAGACTTTCCATAGAGTTATACATTGCATTTTGGTGGCTTTGCGTGGGTTTCAGTTTGTTGATGTTTATTTACCCGGATCCATCATGGCACCCTGAGTTTGAAAACAATTGTGGTTTCTAGAGCTGTAGTCGTTGCGGTGGATTGGGGTGGAGAGATGCAGGGGTTTAGCTTAGGGTTTATAGATAAAGCTGCAGGGTTTAGGGAAAGGGTATGCATGCAAAAAATCCTTTTCCAAAAGTATTAGGTGCCTTAATGTATGTAGCATAAGGCTTCAGGGGATATTATGGATAAAGTATCTTCGTAACCATCATCGTCAAGGGGGGCGATCTACCTCGAGGACTTCTGGGACTTCATGGGGAGATGGCTTGTTCCTCAGGATCAACCGTCAGTGGGGCTCTGCATGAGCTGTATGACATCGGGTTTAGGGTTTATGGTTTTAGGGTTTAGGGTTTTAGGGTTTAGGGTTTAGGGTACGATTACCACGTGCGCTCTCACTCCTTCAGGCCGGGGGCGAGGCGGGAGGTGGTGTTGATTCTGATGGGGGCTATAACGAAATACGAATACGAATTATTCGGCCCGTGTAGTGTACCTCAAAAACTAAACCTTAGGAATAAGCCCAGTCCTGTCCCTTTGGGACACCCTAGAGAATTCTACTCTGAATACGGCACGCCCTAATTTGGACAGCCACCCATGTGGCCTCGGAAAAAACCGAAAACCGCTCAAACGTTTTTCCTCCGATGCTGGGGCTTCTGCGGTAGGCAACCTCTAGCAGGACGTCGGCCTCTGATGGTTTGTGGTTCTGGGTCGAAGATTTATGAGGCTTAGGAATTGGGTATAGGAATCAAGGTTTAGAGCATGGTTCGAGTTGAGATTCGAACTCAGAGAGCTCCAATACCCCTGAAACTTCAGGAGCGCACCTTGCATCATAGTGTGACAGCCATATCTGGTAGATCAATATCTCTATATCAGAATGGTGTTGGCTCCGATCTGGGTTTGCGTCTGGGGAAGTTTAAGCGGACTTCGCTTTGGCATTCAACAGGGCTTGGGGTTCAAAAACGGCTCGTGGCCTAAGGCTCATTCATCGCTTTCGGATTTAGGATATCTCCTTCGAGGGGGTTTGAGATTTACAGTATTTGGGCCCTAAACCCAAAACCCTAAACCCTGAGCCCTAAACCTGAAACCCTAAACCCTAAACCCTGAGACCCTAAACCCTAAACCTCCAAGTGTAGGCTGGGGGTTCCAGAAAGTAACCTGCAAGGTCGGCGAGAATGCATGGCGAATCAGGTAGTCCCCCCAAAGAATCATAAAGGAACTCCCCACCCCAAAGACGAGCCCCCAACCCCAGAGCCAAGACAAGAATGGATCCTGATCATATAAGGATCCCGAAATGAGATACCCCTCTTCTTTCCGAAATCGCCCTTACATATGCACTACACGCCCTCGTAAACGTGGCCGGCGCCACGGCATTCTCAGGCATGCCCCACTCAGGGAGCTCCACCTGTGGCTTCACTTGAAGTCAGTTTTGGCCTTCGGGTTTTAGTTTCATGGCTCGGGGATTTTTGGGAAGTCGGGTTTCAAGGTGTAGGTTCAGGGTGAAGGGATAAGGTTCTTAGACTTTGGGCCCTGCAAGTCACTGCGCAGGGACATGTCATGGGGTGTAAGTTTTTGGATAAAAGAAGAGGAAATCACCTTGACGTGGCATGGCAGCAGCAGCCGCACAAATAGACTCCACCCCTCAGCAGAGAAGCCGGCAGACTTCAATCAAACCCTGCATACAGCCGTCAGCCCTCATCATCAAGGGGAAAAGGGGGGCGTAAACATATGTTTATGGCGGTCATCTGTCACGCGTGGTATGTTGGCTAAGGCTCGGTTAGCGCCTAGGCTTAGAGCCTAGGGCCAAGGACGTTATTTGTATTCCTGGCCGCATTGGCCCTCGTTCGCCGATTGGAAATTGAGGGTTGCAAGACATAGGCCTCTGCGAAGAATCTGCGAAGAATCTGCGAAGCATCCATCGTTAATGAGATACGGTTGATGATGTACATCCTGCATTACCCGTAACAAGGAATACATACCATCATTCCCATAGTTCAGGGTCCTTAAGGTCATGCAGGATTTATAGCATGAACAGTAGTGGTACGCTGAACGAGGTATAGTAAACCCCAAAAAGTTAGAAACCGGATTAAGGACAAATAGTGCTGGGATTCCTTATACCTTACTCTTAAGGATCGAGGCTATTGGGTTTCCAACTTTTGGGTTTCTACTGTATGGGGTGACAAGGCCACCCCAAATCTTCAGAACCCAAAAGCCGAACCCCAGGTCGAGGAAATCGAACCCCAACCGTCGAAGGCCGAAGCCCTGAAGCACAACACCTAAACCCTGGGTTCTTGTTAAGGGACTTTATTTAAGTTACCATAATGGGGATTTCTAGTAAAAAAAAATAGTTTCCTCCTAGACCTTAAACCCCCCACAAGTAGGTAAACTGCTGGTAAAATAATGGCCCAAGACTCATAAGAGGCTATTATCGTACATACTTTTGAGGTCCAGGTAGACCCTAAACCCGAAACCCCTAAACCCTACTCTAAACCCTAGAACCTAAACCCTAAACCCCTAAACCCTAGACCCTAAACCCGAAACCTTCAACTGGACCCATAACTTACAGCAGAGACCGGCTCAAACCCAATCGGCCCCGGCCCATTGTACAGTGCAGCTGGGCAAGGTTATGGGTTTAGGGTTTGGAGTTCATAGGGTTTGTGGTTTAGGGCTTAGGGTTTTAAGTTCAGGGTTTGGGTTCCTTCCCCAGGGTTTCCGGTTTACAAGGTTCATAGTATATCCTTAATAAGGGTCAATGTACCCAAATAGTATGTACTTAGGCCTCAAAGTATGTACTCTAGGGCCAAAGTATATACTATGGAGGCTCAGGGGTATGGTTTAGGGTTTCGGGTTTAGGGGAATAGCAGTTTTAAGGGTTTTTTGGACTGCATGAGTTTGTTGTGCTCCCCTCAACAACCCCCTCCCCCCCTTGAATGCCATCCTTACACGCCTAAGGCGTAAACCCTTGAACTTGTCTACTGTCCACATACAGTAAGAGTCTTAACAAGGGCCTTATATATCCATCTTAAGAATATTACTCAACTGTTACTGAGTGGGGGCAGTATCCAACCTTGAACTTTAACCCCCTAAAACCTGAACCGCTACCATAAAACACCAACCCCTTCAAACTCAAAACCTAAACCCCGAAACCCTAAGCCCTCAGAGGTGCTGCGGCCTATTGGGAGGAGCGCTTTGCGCAGCAGCGGCGATGCCGGCAGAGAACGCGAGTAGTTCAAGCCACTGCTCTGGTCTGGGGGTTGAGAATGTAGGGTTATAGGGTTTAGAGTTGANNTTGAGGGATTTAGGATATCGGGTTGATAATTTAGGTTGTTAGGGTTTTGATGATTGAGGATTTCGGGTTTAGAGCTGACTGAATTCGGGGCTTGAGCGTTTTTAGAGTTTGGGGTTTTTCGGGTCAAGGGCTTTTGAGCCCCGAAAAGGTCATCTACAAACATAAGGATTCCACTTCAACCTTTTTGAGGCTATAGGCCCGCAGGCTTCATGTGCCCACATAGTATATACTGAGGCCTTAAAGTATTTAGCTAAAGATCTGTTTAAGGCTTAAGTATCTAGGTACATGGAGCCATTGGTATAAGGGCCTCAAGAAAGGGCGGCTGTTTTAACCATGTTTAGTGTCCTCGTTTCCTTACGTGGGGGGACTCTAGATTCTACAGACGTTCCTTAAGACCTCTGTATGGCTGACTCAAAAAGGCGTGCAAAAACAAAACAATACCCTGCTACAATCAATATACCGCCTGAATCCAAAACCGTAATAAAACTTCAGCAGAAACCGCAGACCCTACGCCCCGAAGCCTTGCGCTCTCATACGGGCATTCCTTCAACCCCCTAAACCCAAAACCCTTTATCAAACCTTAAACTCGAAGCCAAAACTAAACTCCGTAGACTGCTCTCTGCCGAAAGACCGAAAGACGACCATAAGACTTGAACCGGCCATGCAAGAACGCATCGTGTCTGTATGTGCGTACGTCGCATGTATGTAGGTTCGGTCGTATGCGTGCGCATGTACATGTGTGTACGGACGGACCTGCGTAGGGAGGTAGGTAGCTCGGTGGGTACGTAGCTCGGTAGAGGCAGGTAGGTAGCTCGGTAGAGGTAGGTAGGTAGGTGGGTANNGTGGTGGCGGTGGTGGGGGTGGGGGTAGGGGTGGTGGTGGTGGTTGTGGTGGTGGTGGGTGGGTAGGTGGGTGGGTGGGTGGGTGGGGGGGTAGGTAGGTAGGTAGGTAGGTAGGTAGGTAGGTCTGGCGGCGGAGGTAGGTAGGGTAGGCAGTAGCCAGCCCTAGGATTCCGTTCCAGTCTACATTCCGTCCTGCAGCCCTGTTGCACCACAATTGCAGAAATTATGTAGGCTCCTGAATTTCTGAATGGTGCAAGAGACCCGATTGAACGGAGGTGCCTACAGGGGTCAGCCGTTTACTGCTGAAGGGAATAGTGACTCGTCTCGATGTTGCCTAACATACCCACCCAACATCCGCTAGCCAAGTCCACCCCTAAGCCCAATAAACCTAAACCCCTAAACCCTAAACCCCTATAAACCCTAAACCCCTAAACCCCTATAAACCCTAAACCCCTAAACCCTAAACCCTAATGGTCTTAGGTTTTTTTTTGCCCCCCTAAACAACCCGAGTTTCAGTCCCGAATCCCTTCAACCCGAGTCTCCCCCACCGCTCGAGGTGACTACACCATGTTGGATCGACAAGCACAGGTGCCCTGGGTTCAAAGGCTCCATGTGCCTTTATCGTAGTTACTTAGGCCTTAAAGGGGTCCCTATATGGGTACTTTAAGGCCTAAGTATCTACTATGAAGGTACATGGAGCCTTTGGGGGGTTCAGGGTCCTCCCGTAATCCCCAACCCTGCATGCATCGCAAATTCTGACCCGGAGTCCTAGGGGGGAACCACCCTTATCAGCCACAGGTAGGTGTCGGTCGCGGTTTTCGGGTGGATGTTTTAACATGTGTTTGCCCCAAACCCCTAGCCTTAAGACCGAAGCCCTACATGGGTCTTGGCTTAGGTTATGATCCCTTAGGCCGAATCACGCATCTCGAAATGTGCCCTATCTTAGGGGTTATATAATATAGTAGGGAAGCCTAAATCTTAGGTAGTGATTTCGAAACTAATATTTATTGGGGCTCGCTGTTATCCTCTTTGTATAGTATGACTCAGAACCCTGATCTAACTATTAAGTCCAGTAGAATTTAGGCCTGGTCTGCAGCTCCCCCCAAATTTAGACCATGTCTCGGGTTGAGGTTTCCGCCAAAAGTAAGTTCTTGATTGAGAGCCTAGTTGTTGCTTCGGATTTAGGGTTTTCTTACACCCCTAAACCCTAAACCCTAAACCCTAAACCCTAAACCGTACCCTGTAAAGCTAGCCTAGGCCTGGCGAGCCAGGTACTACACACTTAAAAAAACCACCCTAATCCCTGCATGTGCCCGAACAAAACCCTACCTTTTCAGGGTGATGTCCATGTAGCATTCCTGACACCGGCAGGTCATTTGGGCCACAGGTCAGTCAAGGCTCCAAACCCTAAATCCTCCTGTAGGTTTTGAGTTTTGTGCTGCAAACCCTAAACCCCTAAACCTCTAAACCCCTATAATCAACCCGAAACCCTTTTCCTTATGGGCTGGAGTTTAGGGCTTGGGCGTTCTCTCTGTCAGGACCCCTACAGACGGCGAACCTTCGCCTATGGGGCCTCTTGCCTCAGAGGGTGTTTACCTGCATGTGACCCCCCAAACCCTACAAAATAGTAGGTTATGACCCCTTGGTTAGAGGGGTAGAGCCCTTAAAACCGTAGGTTTTGGGATCCCAGGTAAGGTAGGGTTTAGAGACTCAAACTCAAAGGCTACACTACATGAACATAGGTCACCAATGTTTCGCGCGCGCCCCTGTTCCGCCCACCTACCGTGGATTTAGCGGCGGCTGCTCCACTAGTCGGTGTAAGGCAACTCGTGCCTTAAACATGGGCTGACATGAATTGGTGCTCGTGCCAAAAGAAGCAGCACCACGATGGTGAATGTACATGTGTATCGAAAGGCGCTACTCGCAACACGTACTGTGTGCATCAGCAAAACTTGCATGGTGACACTCGTGAAACAGGCAGCTGAGGAAACAGCTGAATGTTAGCAAACACACAGCACCCCAGTTCCTGCATCTGTGCATTTGGGTGGGAGGCAAACTGAGTACGTGGAGCTTTCATGCTGGAACGAAGCTGCTTGCAGCGGCCAAAGCTTCCAGGACGATAGGCTCAGCGACGCCAGAGACTGCCAATGACCGGTCACTAACTGTATCAGTCCAGTGGAGATGGCTTTTACACCGAAGTCAACAGTTGACTGCCAGGCATGTCTTGAAACCGTCTCTTCCACTATAGCCTGCACTGACAGGCGTAATGCAGCAAAAACTTTAGCCAGCATATCTTTGAGCAAGGACTGACAGAGGAGCCAGCAGAACCACAAGCACATGAACATTGCAAGAACCGTTCCTGCTATCCATGCCAGTATGGCAGCACCAGCCCAGACACCTTTGCAAAAGAATCGAGTCAGGAGGCGCACATTCCTGCATCGTTTGAATCTGCAGGTCGTGCGCCCACATAGTCACTCAGGCTTCTGTTGTGCTTGCATGACCTTGACAAGCAAGCGCAAGATGTACAAGTCACGGGTGAGGACTGAAGCCTTGCGCATACCAGCTTCCACAAGAGCCGTGTTCAGGTCCTCATCGCTGATCCGCAGCTTTTCTGCTGCCAACCAGTTAGACACTGAGCATGCGGAGCGTGTGTATCCTTTAGCGCTGCTGGGTCTCACCTTGGCAATCCACGCCTTTTGCTGCGCAGTCGTCAAAACCACTGCATCCAAATCCCACTCCTCGACATCCACATCCAGCCAGTCTAGTATTGAGGCTTGTTTTCCTTCACGAGCTGGAGGCGATGTGCATGTCGGGAGTGTCGCCTTTGCTTCATCTGCAGAGCCACGCATCTTGTCAATCTCCGCCATCAGCCTTTCCTTCTCCGCCCGTCTCAAAGACTCAAGCTCTAGGCGTAGCTTAGCCATGTCTTCTGCATGCTGCTTACTGTCGTCATGGGTCTTCGCCTCGTCTACAACAGGGGCCCCAGTCGGCACAGGTGTGGATCTGCTCGAGGGAGCCTCCGTCGGAGCGCCACTAAACTTGCTTGCAAGGCCATCAAGCAATGTTTTCAACCATGACGGTGTCTCACCCTGGGGCATCGACGCCTGCGCTACATTGAAGGGCCAAGCTGGGTTTCCGGCATCCTGGCTACCGTGGGACGGCTGGCCAAAAACCCCCGCAAACCGCTGTAGCAGGGAGGTGGCTTGCGCCTCTTGCTGCTGCTGCTTGGAAATGTCATGCAACTCCTGGAGAAGCGAGGCTGCACGGGTCGTGGGGTTTGAGTATGACATCTTGCCGTAGCCCTTGCCCTTGCCGTTGTACTGGGGGTACTGCTCATTGCGCCATTGACCTTTCCCACCATGCCAGTTGTGCTGCCCATGGGAAAACTGCCCCCAGCGCTCACGGCTACGGCTGCGACGACCTTTGCCGCCCATGACTTCGTTTACTGCAACCCAGATCCCCAAGGCAGAGGAGAGGCCTAAAAACCCCCAAATCACCAAACAAACCCAACAGTACTTTACCCATGTGGCAACTACTGGGCCACCGTGTCTACGCAGGCCTTTGGAAACAAGAGACTGCGGGTAGTCCAATCTCGCCAAGGTTGCCATCAGGTGCGCGACTGCGTACATTAATTGCTCAGACGACAGGCCGATCTGCGACCACCTAGCAACAATCGCTTTCACCCGTTGTCTAAAGTCAACACTGTCGAAGGCGGACTCATGCACATATGGCGGCCACCGTTGCCGGTCGGGGTATGGCGCGTGCCCTAACAACCAAGACTCTTCAGTGTAGGGGATGTCTATGACTACCCGGTTATCGGCAGCAACCAAGCAAACGTCCAGCCATTGAACTTTGGTGTAGGACTTTTGCTCAATGTCGAAAGTGATTGTGGGAGGATAAATCCGCTTCACAACAGGCTCAAGGCATTCCAAGCACCATGTAGAGACCAGTAGAAGGTCGTCAACATACCTTACCGCCGCCAAGTGGTTTTGGCCTGGTATCTGCGGGCATGCAGAACACTGGTCCTCTGGCGGCCCTAATGTCAGCATGGCATGCAAACGCGACAGCAAGCCACCGATTGGACTGCCTGTTGCCTGCCGCATCACGCGGTCTCCCCACCTGACGTTCAACAAGTTTTCGTGCAAGGACAAGCGTATCACGGCAAACAAGTCTTCCAACGGCCACACATCTGCACCGTCAACCACGACATGCTCAGATCGACACAGACCACCACGGAGTTTTCTGCTTCTCATGAGTACAACCCCGCGGTATCCCTCCTGCTGCGCATGTTCGATCACAGCCTTGAGGTTGCTCAAAACGTCTGCTGGCTGGATCTGCTCATACATCTGGCCGGCGTCCGCAACCAGTAAGGAGATGCGAGAGTTTCGTGGCTGTTTGCAACAAGGGCAACAGATGCAATCGAAGTCAAGTTTGTCAAGGCGGCGCCTGAGGTCAACAATGCTACTCTTGAGGCTAAGAGTCTCCCAACCTAAGCAATACTTAGCAACCAGTATAGTAGCAGCGCGGGACACTTGTCTAAAAACACGCCTCACGCTTGCCTCACAACGTCCCCAAGAGACGATTTTCCTGAAACAGCTGTGCCCAGGCTTTTCGCAACTGTGCTGCCAACCAGTGGAAAACGAACCCTTAAAGCACTTAGCCTTAACAGTACCGTAACCGTAAGGGAGATGACCAGGGTCAGGAGATGCATGGATCACTCTACCCTTGGACAGAGATGTTGCAGCAATGGTGTTTGCTCGCAGAGTTGCGGCTTGCTGCACACTTAGCTCGGTTGGCAACCACTTGTCATCCAGCGCAAGCAAGTGGCACATGCGCATCTGGTATGAGAAGCAAGGCATTTTCCAACAGGCCGCACTGTCTTTATCCTTTTGCACAAGACACTCACCACATTTGGGGTAAGGAAAAGACATAGCGTACTGCTGGAGCGGGCTCACGTACCGGTTTTGTGGCACGCAAGCTGAGACTGCACGCAGAACCGCCTGTTCAAATACTGCACGTTCTTGCAAGGACAAGCGAAGCAAGCCACACACTTCACGAAGACGAGACCTGAACCGTCCCCAATCATCAAGCGGGTGCCCGATATCAGGGAACTTTGCCCACAGCTTCACACGCATCATATCCTTACCCAGCAAAACATATGCAAGGTCATCAGTATGCAGGGCCTCATAGTCTGCCCAACAAGCATTCTTCATGACCTGCTGCATTTTGAAGCGCTTGACTTTTATGCTGGGTTTAGGAAGGGTACTTAACTTCAAGTGGGACTGCAACCACTGCCAACGGGCCGGAACACCACGAGACAACTGCCAAGCAACTTTGTGTAGTGCGCTGCCCACATGCACCACGCGCGCAAACGACGGCAGCTTCAACACAACTGTCTTCAACGGGAGTTCGCGTGCCCTCCTCATGTACCTGGAGAGAAACCCCAAGCCTCGACGTCTGTAACCTGGTCGCGGATGGGCTGACACGCAATGCACAAGCCTGTATGCAATGTTGCTACCCCAAAGCGAATGCACTGAGGGCCAGTCAACCTGGCAGCCTTTGCTACAGACCCATTGCGTCAGGAGCAGCAACGACCATGCATAGTGCAACACAATAGCCTCAACTCCAAGAGCCACACAGCACGCTTGTTGGACAAGGCGGTACAACGAAGGGAAAGGCAAATGCAAATGTCGCGTCAAGCTTTGCTCACTAGTTCTCTGCACTGGTGCCGGCGGCCAGTGCCTACAAGCATGAACATGTGCAAGCTTCAGCAAGCAAGTGGACAAGCATGGCCGGACCAACTCATCCCTGAAGAAGGCCGCACGCCGTACCCGGAGACGTCGGTGGGGACGTGCGCGTCCGCTCCCCGGTAGGCGTAGGTCATCTGCAATTTTGAAAGTGCGATTTGCCGAAGGTTGGGATTGCGAGATGTGGCAAGCTTCAACGTGAAAAAGTTCAGCTTTCGAAGCCACGTCATGCAACCAAACATATCCAATAGTTGACGGAGGGTCTTTGCGCATCAACATGGGTGGACAATGCATGTGTTCAACAAACCTTCGCATAGGGTCTCTGCCCCAGGACGGGTGCTTTTGGGCCGTGCTGACCCCAACATACGTGTTCTTACAGAGCAACGCATACAAGCTACCTCCTGCATTCTCCACAGGACATGGGCGACGTTGTAGCCAAAGCTGCTGCAACAGGAACTCTTGAATGACAGATCTGTCCTTCAAAGCCCCCTTCCCTGCAACACATGTAAGCAAGCCAACGGCAACCGGAGAAGGCAGTATATGCAAAGCGTGACAAGCTCTCTTGAAGCGTCGCTGACCAGCTCGCAGCTGCCAGCCAATCGTCAACAAAGACAAGCACGCACTGATAGCAAAGTATGCAGGCATCAAAGCTCTTCGGCATGCGAGAGTGTGGGGGTGCCTGGATGCAGTCGTGTTGCCGGACCGGTTGGAACCCGACAAGAAAGCATGCAAGTGGAACAAGAGGCAAGTGGTCAGTTTCTGCATCAACGCAAGAGGCCGCACATCCACGTGAGAATTGCACAAGGCTTGAAGTGTCATGTCCATGTGTTTTGCCACAGACATTACAGGCATTTGATCATGGAGCACACCATGCCTCGCACTCATGCCTGCCACAGACAGCTGGCATGAACTTCAGCAATTCTGCAATCCAGTGCGGGACATCATGCAATGAATCGACATTTGCACAAGCAAAGTTGTGTGTTGAGCCGCGCTCGACCACAACTGATCCAGCATCGACATCAGGTCAGATGCAGTGCACCGTCAAGTGCGTTTGTAACGAGCAAATCGGTTTGGAAAACAACAAGGAGTAACCGCCAAAGGCCAAGCCAAAGGCGCGCGGTCGATAGGACGTGGATATGGATATACTTAACACTGTTGCCACCAAGACGAATCTCGGCCTGGCCAGCTTGCTGAACTCAAAGGCTACATTACATGAACATAGGTCACCAATGTTT
>CAJNJA010012462.1:0-12658 GCA_905231915.1 Symbiodinium necroappetens | reverse complement strand
GGTCCCTTCTTAGGTCACCAAAATAGTACGGCGCCCGTATAAAAAGGACCCCAAAGGGACCCTACTTTAGACAACTACCCAATACCCTCTATAGCTAGACTATAAATAAGTCTTCCCCAAACACCCCTGTTACAGCGGGGATGTAGCTCTTAACAAAGGACCTCATCCGACCCAAACTTTAAGCCGCTAAGCCCGACAAAACCCGACGAAAAGCCGATAGGGCCTTTCAAAACCCGACGAACACTCCCTCTAAAGCCCGCGACCTCCCTAACCCTAGACCCTGAACCCTAAACCCTGAAACCTAAGCCCTAAACCCTAAACCCTGAACCCTAAGGCCCTAAACCCTAAACCCTAAACCTTGAACCCTAAACCCTAAACCTTGAAGCCTGAACCGTACAAAAACCTTCTAGATCAGGTCTTTGGTCATGGCCAGGGTGATTCTGCAGTTCGGTCGCGTCCTCATCATCGCCGGGGCCTTGCCTGTCGAGTCTGGAGTCTCAGGCTTGGGGTTTAGCCGTTCAGGGTTTAGGGTTCAGGGTTCTTAGGGGTTGAGGGTTTTAGGGTGTTGGGTTTTGAGGTTTAGGGTTTAGGGGTTCAGGGTTTTTAGGGTTTAGGGTTTAGGGTTTTAGGGTTTGGGGTCTAGGGTTTAGGTTCAGGTGGTTTAGGGTTTTAGGGTTTTAGGGTGTAGGGTTTTGGGGTTCAGGGTTCAGGGGTTCAGGGTTTAGACCCTAAATCCTAAACCGTAGTCCCTAGAGCCTTAATCCCTGAATCCTAAACCTGTCCTCTCCTCTCCCTAAACCCTAAACCCTAAGCACTAAAAACCCCAAAAACCCTAAACACCCTAAACCCCTAAACCCTAAACCCCTAAACCCTAAACCCTAGTCCCTAAACCCTTAAACCCTTAAGCCCTAAACCCCTAAGCCCTAAACCCTAAACCCTAAGCCCTAAACCCTAAACCCTAAACCCTTAAACCATTAACCCTAAACCCGAAACCTTAAACCCTCAACCCTAAACACCTAAACCCTAAGCCCCAAACCCTAAACCCTAAAACCCTAAACCCTAAACCCCCAAACCCTTAAACCCTACACCCTAGACCATAAACCCTAAAACCCCCAAGCCGAGCAGGTTACGTTTCGGCTTGGAGGTTCGGTAGTCGGCCTGAGAGTTTGGACGCTGGGACGAGGAGGGACGAGGAGGTTTAGGGTTTAAGGGTTTAGGTTTCAGGGATTGGGGTTTAAGGGTTTAGGTTTCAGGGATTAGGGTTTAAGGGTTTAGGGGTTTAGGGCTTAAGGGTTTAAGGGTTTACGGGTTTAGGCACTAGGGTTTAGGGTTTAAGGGTTTACGGTTTAAGGGTTTACGGGTTTAGGGCTTTAGGGTTTTGGGGTTTAAGGGTTTAGGGTTTAAGGAGAGGAGAGGACAGGTTTAGGATTCAGGGATTAAGGGTTTAGGGACTAGGGTTTAGGATTTAGGGTCTAGGGAGAGGTTTAGGATTTAAGGGTTTAGGGACTAGGCTTTAGGGTTTAGGGAGAGGAGAAGGGAGGAGAGGAGAGGAGAGAAATAAGGAGAGGAGAGAAGAGATGGCGCGCTCGACATGACCGAGTGGCGACGCACGAAGTTTGTACATAGGGTCGTGGGGCATTATGGGTTTTACAATAGGGTTCTGGGATGTCATGGTGGCTGAGTATATGGTTGTTGCTATGTTAGGGTTATGGGGGCTTAGTGCTTATGCTTTAGGGTTTAGAGCTGTGCATGTGGCCCGTCAGTGTACATGAAAAAGGCAAGCGCAGCACACTCTATCGTTGCTGTCCCATACCCAGGCCTTACGCCATACATCCTAAGCCCTAGGCCCTAACCCCAAACTTTAAGACCCTGAGCCCTAAATCCTAGACTCTAGACCCCAAATGGTACACCCTGAACCCTAAACCCTGAACCCCAAACCTCTACGAAGCCCCCAAGAGACTCCCTGAAGCCTTTCATCTCAAGGCTTCTCATGCGCGTCGTGCTCGCCAGGACAGACGTGACGATTGCACAGGGTTGAGGGTTTAGGGGTTTACGGTTTAGGGTTTTAGGGTTTAGAGTTTAGGGGTTTAGGGTTCAGGGTTTAGGGTTTGGGGACATGCACATTAATCAGGTTTGTCCCAATCCTAAGCCCTGAACCCTAAATCCTAAACCCCAAACCCTGAACCCTAAACCCTGAACCCTAAACCCTAAGGTGTAGGGTTTAGGCTGGTTTAAATGTCGGGTTTAGGATTGTTTAGGTTTAGGGCTAGTAAGCAAGGTTAGAAGTAGCCTACTTGGGGGGGGTATAAGTAACTCTAACTATAATTACCTTCTAATTCGAACCCCAGATGCTATATCCCATGATCCTCCAAGTAGCTCCCTAAACCCTAAACCCTAAACCTTAACCCAACCCTAAACCCTAAACCTTAAACCTGCCAAAGCCCTAAACCTTTATAGCACCCCTGTTAGACGCCTTAAAGGGACCCTTAAACAGCCCAAACCCTAAACCCTAAACCCCAACATCTTGTAGGGTGTAGGGTTTTCGGTGTTTAGGGTTTTAGGGGTTTAGGGTTTTAGGTGTTTAGGGTTTTAGGGGTTTAGGGTTTTAGGGTTTAATTTCTGGGGGTTAGGGTTTAGGGTTTGGGGGTTTAGGAATTTAGGGTTTCGGGTTTGGGGTGTAGGGTCTTCCACAGGTAGCCCTTCACAAATACTTGCAGGTCAAAGTGCACCTAGATCCTGGAACGCACTACCCTTTGTTGTTGACAAGCTGGTTTCTGGTTAGGATCCCATAGTCAACAACTAAGGTATGCTAAAAAAAGGTATTACTGTGGGCCCTTAGGGCCTCAGCGTTCCGGTGGTACGAGCATACTAAGTATGGTTCAAGAGTTTATCATTTATGTACTGTTTAGGGGTTAGGGTTGTATCCGGGCTTCCCCAGCCTAAAGGACCAAAAGCTGCATAAACCTGCCGGAATCCCCGTAGATTCTGAATTTCTGAATCCTAAACTAACACATCTTGCGTCCTAAACCATAGTTAAACCCTGCACCCCACATGAAAAGCTCTTCCTGGAAGAAGACAGGTACTGTGTTCCATATAGGGTAGTATCCAGAATTCGTGTTGTGGGCCCGGCAAAATAAATAGCAATGCCAACAAACATTTAACCCTAAAGCCCCAAACCCTACCCAGAGACTCCAAAACCCCTTAATTAAGGACTATACCTTAAATCTTATTAGGGTTCCTATTATTATAACTTAAGGTATATTCCTTAATTAAGGAGTTTTGGAGTCTCTGGGTACAGCCCAACCCTACGCACGTGGGCGGTGCCAGTGTGAACGTGAATGACACAGCGCTCGCACGTTCAGACGAACGCTCTTTTCGGTCTGAAGCGCGAAGCAAGTAGGGAGTACTTTGCTCTCCTTCGCACCGTTGCTGAGAAAGCTTACCTTATAGGATCCTGAATATGAACCACAAAAAGGAACTAACTACTATGGAGCCTATGGGTAGGGTTTAGGGTTTAGGATGGTTTTTGATCTGTGGCATGGCTGATGTTGTTTCCTGCTCGATTGCAACCCTCGCAACTTTCGGGAGTCTTGAGCGTTCCACCGCTTACTGCGAGCCCTTTTCCCATGATCTTGATCCTCTGTTCCGCGGATGCCATCGCCTTTATCATGAGCCCGTCTTTAGCCTGCAACAAAATCCCTAACCCTAAATCCAAAATCCTAAACCCAAAACCCTAAACCCAAAACCCTAAACCCTAAACCCAACCCTTAATCCTGCGAAGGAGCAGTCGGCAGCCAATGGAGAGATCTCCTTCAGTCAGCTGACAGATCTGTCCACGGCTCAGGAGCTCAATACAGGTGTCATATTATTATTATTATTATTCTTAGTAGTAGTATTCGCATTATTATTATATATATATATATCTGAATTTGGTGTTATGTTGTAGAACAGCTGCATAGGGACTATAAGGGGGTTCAAGTACAGTAGTAATGTTTCAGACCCTTTTATCGGCACGACTTTCATGGCGTGGTTGGCAGGGTTTCATGGTTCAGGGTTTATGGCTTCAGCTGGCTCAGCAGCGTGTCAGGTAACCTTCACCCCGAATTGAAAAGGCTTTCGCACAGTTGTTCTTTTTTGTGGCTGGGGTCGTAAGGTAGCCGAAGCGAGAAAAGAAACAACAATTCAAGGTCTCCCCAGGCAGTTTGGCCTACTGTGGTTTAACCAAATAAGTAAATCATACATATATATATATGATCCTTCAAGGTAGCCTAATCAAGGAACTACAATGGGTACCGAGAATCTTGGGACTTTCTGAGTAGGGTTTGAAGTTGCTTAATTGGATTTAAAATCAATTAAAAGTAACCATAGTGATAGTTGCCTTATTTATAACCTCAGTTACTGAGCATGATCCTCTAAGTATAGGCAAAACCCTCAAAACGCTGAACACCCCCAACAGTCCCGCAGCGTAGAAGTGGATTCCTTGGAGTCTTGTGATTACAAGATATTGTAAGTACTCCATCATAGCATACCCCGCAACACCGGCTCCATCTTGACGTAAAGCTACTCTAGAAGCCTGATCATGAATAAACCCCCAGCGTTTTGTCAACTGTTAGGGCCCCTATGTTTAATTATACGACCCTTATGGACCCTTTTTGAGGCACCCTTTAGAACCCTATTCTAATTTTTCATTGACCCGTTATAGACAGTATTACATTGACACCCGTACAGTACACCCCTCAATCAAAAACAGTATATTACATCATTGAATTCCGACTAACTTAAACCCTAAACCCTTTATAAACCCTAAACCTCAAACTCTAAACCCTAAACCCTTTATAAACCCTAGACCTCAAACTCTAAACCCTAAACCCTAAAAACCCTAAAAACTCTAAACCCCAAACCCAGGATCGAGCACGCAGACATCGAAAAAGACTTTGACTTCAGCGTCCTGCGTGCACAGGAGCACCGTGGGCCAGAGCTCCCAATACTATTGATGATATAAATCCTGCATGACCTTTAGTACCCGAAACTATGGGAATTATGGTATATTCCTTATGATGGGTAATGCAGGATTGATGTCATCAACCGTATTTTTCAGAGTTTTGGGTGTAGGGTTTAAATAGGGTGAGGGTGCATAAATCGTCGATGTTTTAGTGTGTAGAATCCTTTTTTCGAGGAGTACTTCTGTGGCTCCTTGTGGGGCCACATTGCCTTTAACCTTCAGATGTCCGAGCTTGGCCCCTGAGAACCCAATACCCCTTAATCAAGGAATATGCCTTAAACTATAGGGGCCTTAATGTTATGATTTAGGTTGTATTCCTTAATTAAGGAAAATGCCTTAAATTATAGACGCCTTACTATGATGATTTAGTATGGGGGTTCTCTGGGGCCTCTAAAGCCCACACCCCCAAAATCCTGCCTAAGCCCTCAAGCCTAAGCTCTCCAGCTGCAAGCCCTAAACCCTGAACCCCTGAGACCCTAAACCCTAAACCCTGAACCCTGAACCCCTGAGACCCCAAACGCTAGAACTTAGGGTTTAGGGGTTTCGGCATTCAGAGCTTGTTCTTAGTTCCCCAAAATTTCCAACCTTTAAACCTTTTTGGGTTCTTATAACTTAGTAGTAATCTAAACCAATATCCAACCTTTAAGCTTTTTGGGCTCTTATAAGTTAGTAGTAATCTGAAAGTTTAACCTTTTATTTCCTTGGCTTCTTGGCATATTGGGGAATTAAGTGTTGGCCCCAACCAGTAAAGCCCCAACTTCTAGAACCCTTAAAACCTGAAGCGATTGGTGTTGCAGGTTTCAGGATCCATCGGTTTAGGGTTTGGGGGGGACCCGAAACGCTAGAACTTACGGTTTAGGGCTTGGGGTTTGGGGTTTAGGGTTTAGGGTAGGTTTATTGCCCGTTTATTGCCCTCTTAAACCCTAAGCCCTAAATCCTCAACTCCAAAGCCTCATAACCCCAAGCCCTTAACCTTGATCCCTGAACACTCAACCCTAAATCCTAAAGCCCAGATCGGTTCTGTGGTTGTCCACCAAAGCTGGAAAGCTCGCCAGGAGATGCAGGATCGCCACCGTCAAGACGACTTCGGATTGTGACAGTCCGCTGAAAAAAGCGCGAGCTTTGGGGTTTTGGGTTTGGGGTTTTGGGTTTTTGCCCCAGGCTTCCGGTTCTTTAGGGTTTAGGGTTTAGGGTTTAGGATTCTTCTTCTGTGCCTGCAAGCATCTCTGCAGAACAATGTCTCTTCAAGATGAGGGGCACCCTCCAAGGTGACTTAGGGTTCAAGGTTTTGGGCTTAGGTCAGGTTCGACATTGGGCGGTAGCCAGCCTAAGCACTCAACTCTACTATCAAACTCCTACGAGTCAGCAATTAGTACTGTTCCTCCGAGTCCATATACATACTCTATATTTATACAAACACACACACACACACATATATATATATAGATCACTACTGTATTCATGTACAGCTAAACCGGGTTCTACTTCTTAAGGCCCTGTACGTGACACCTTACGGCAACGACTTTGAACGAGAGACGATCGCCATGAGTTTCTTCCGCTTCCCTGGAAGGCATTTCCAGCTGGTGGCCTTGCCGACATGTTCTTTGAGGGTATGGGTTTAGGGTAGAGGGATAGCTTAAAGGGAAGATGTCTTGGTGTGCGGTTCACAGATCACTTAACCTTCCTTTTCGGGTATCGGTGTTTAGGGTTCAGGTGACTGGACACTCTGGCATGCAAGGGGTCTAAGGTCGACGCAACCTTTCTTGTTTACGGTTTAGTTGTGTTTAGGGTTTAGGGTTTAGGGTTTAGGGAGTTGCCTCGTTTCCCAATGTTCTATCGACGCATACAACACGTTACGTCGAAGGGGCACTCCACTGGAGGGTTTTGATAACACCGCGCCGACTCAACAGCTGCCTGGGTCTCGTAAGTACACCCCACAAACCCGAGGATGTGAGCACTTCGGGGTTCTTACACGTTGTGGCCCGCATGAGTGTTTAGCCTTCAGTCAAAAACCCCAAAACCCTGAACTCAACTGAAAACCCTTGGGGGTTTAGGGTGCAGGGTAAAGGGCTGAGGGTTTCAGGATGTCTCCAAAAAGAATTACCTTGGATTGGAGACTGTGACAGTCGAATGTAGACTATACCCTAAGGATCCACATGAACCGTAAAGTGGCTATTTGGGTTTAGCACCAGTCACATATAGTAGTAGTGTAGCCTAACAACTTGGGGAGTAGAAATGATCATGGGGCACTTGGGCCCTTCGGAAAAGTGTGACAGAGCTGCACCCTAGTGTAAAGTCCTCTCATGTGTATGTGTGTATGTTTGTATATAATTTACATCTATATATATATATATTTGTATGTGTGTGTATGTATGCATGTATGTATGTCTACATGTAACTATATACATACACATACAAACATACATGCATGCGTGCATGCATACATACATACATACATACATACATACATACACATGTATATGTATATACCAGTGCAAGAGACTTTTCCCTGAAGCCCTTGCTGTTCAGGACTCGCAACCCCCACCAAAGCCTTCATTCCGCTCATGTTCAATCTGATCCTCGATCCTGGGTCTGACATCCATCGTTCCCCAAGCCATCTGTGCTGAAGCTTGCTTCAAGCGTTTGATTTGTCTGCGCCGCCTGCCTCGCCGCTCGAGTGGCCGCGTAGTAGTGCGGCAAGACAAGTCAGACGACTTGCGCTTGTCAACTTGCATGTCATCCCGACGAAGCAGTATTTTCTTCTAAGGCCTTATATGTACCTCATATACTTAATACCCAGTATTCTGTCCTCGGGCTCACGGCGGAACATCTTCGTGTGCCCGAACAGCAGAGCAACGCCCCAACCTAGAGAGTCTCTTCCGTCGGCTGCGCTGTTCAGGCTGTCACAATCCAGACAGCCCCACAATAGGGTTGACGGTTTAGGGTTGAGATTGAGGAATAGTCTTGGGAAGTAGTAGCCCCGAGAACCCTACAGGCCGAAAACAACACAGCAACAGCCTACAACACTCTACCCCAAAGGGTCCAAGTACCATTATAGTAGCTACTTAGTAGCTATTTGGGCCCCCAAAGTACAGACTATACTAGTACTTGGACCCTTTGGGTACCAAGCACTTCAACACCCCCATTTAAGATCCGCCTTGCTTTCTCTTGGATCACGACCGTCCCATACCTGCTCTGGCGAGCCCAACGAAGGCCGACTCTGCTCCGGCGCACACGAGCTTGTTTACGGCGGTTTAGGGTTTAGGGTTTGGGCTGAGGATGGGCTTCTTGAAGGTTCTTAAAGATTTATATACGGCTTAGGGTTTCGGGTTTAAGAGTTTAGGGTTTTAGGGTTCTAGGGTTCAGGGTGTAGGGTTCCGGGTTGAAGATTTAAATTTGGGTATTTAGGGGTTAGGGTTCTTGTGGGGCCCGAAGGAAAGATGAAGCCCACAACCAAAAGCCCTACCGAGAGCCGTGGTCCCTCAAAGCCTTGAGCCACGATCCTTCTTAGGGTTTAGGGCTTAGGGCTTTAGGGTTTAGGGTTTTAGGGTTTTCGGGTTTAGGGTTTAGGGTCTAGGGGTTTAGGGATCCTTCTTCCCATCCCCTGAACTCGATCATCCTCCGTCAGGAATCGAACCCATCATGGGACAATGCATCCTGGCAGGGTAAGTCCACCATGGCAGCTTAAATCACGTTGATGGGGTTATCTGTATATCATACTGCAAGAAGATTTGGTAGCATATTCGGGCTTCGATAGTAAGGTTAGCTGGGGTTGGGTTGAAAAGAGCATCGGGTTTCTATGATCCCATAAGGGTCCGAGTTAACTTCTTCTACAGTGCATTTGTTATCCTAAACTCAAGTACCTAAGGTTCGGGTCTTTGGGAAACTGCGAACTTTGGCTGTATCGGTCCCGTGCCTTCCCTCAAGCCGTCAAGGCTGTGAGAAGACCATTGACAGCAAAACCCGCCGGTGTCTATTGGGTTTCGGGGTTCAGGGCTTTAGGACCTATCCATCGATCGATATGTCTTTCTCTCTATCTATCTATCTATCTGTCTATCTGTCTATATCTATCTACCTCTCTACCTTTTTATCTATCTATCTATCTTTCGACCTGTCTATCTATCCATCCATCTCCCTCCCTCTCTCCCTCTACATATATATATATATATGTACATATATATATATATGCTAGCACCCCTATTGACCCACACTTCTCTATGTTTCAATCCTTTCAGAAATTATACTCACCATAGATAGGTATACATGTGGGGGAAGGGGTTATCAAGCTATAGCACACTAAATTAAGAGACAGTAGATTTACTAGGAGTGCGTGAAGCATAGCAATATGGGGGTACACGTATATATATATATATTTATTTATTTATTTATATTTATAAGATGCGAGCCTGTATATAGAAGGATGGCAAAATATAAAACCAATAAAACAAACCCCAAAACCAACCAAAAACTCTCCCACACATACACACGCACAAAACAAGAGCACACAACAAAACACACACACATATATATATATATAACAACAATAAACAAGCAGCAACAACAAATCCAGCCCTGTGCGTTGAATAGGGCCCGGATTTTTGTTTTTTGTTTTTTTGTTTTTTTTTGGTTTCTTTGGTCACCCCACCTGACTGCTTCAGGTACGCTGCATACAAGGTACATAGGGGGCATTCTATAAGGTATTCCCGTTTTTTATATGAGTGTCTTTAAGGCTTGTAGAAAGTGTATTCTGTAAGGTATTCTATAGGCAATGCTCCTAGATTCACGGTGTCTTTCTTAGAAACCGCATTTTCAATGAGCTAAATTTTTGGTGAGAGATTTTGGTCTCCTCCCGAGCCCGCTTTTCCGCACTTAAATCGTTATCTATAGCGTACGCTGGAGGGTATTCCTAAGGTAATCTTCGGGGTATGCTACAAGGTATTGTAGCGGATTTTCTATACGGTATAGTTGGTATGCTTAAGGTATACAGAGGGTATATTATATACATAGGCGGTCTTCTGTAAGGTATTCAACTACAGGGTATTCCAGATGGTATTCGATGGTGCGTTCTCTAAGGTTTCTATAGGGTACTCGACAAGGTATTGTACAAAAGGTAGTCTATAGCCTATATTTGGGTAGGTATGTTAAAAGGTATGCTGTTCCATAGGCTTTGTATAAGGAAGTCTGAATTTCATAGATTACGAGTATTATATCTGGGACCGTTGTAAATTGCTTAAGGTGTGTATGTATGTATGTATGTATGTATGTATGTATGTATATACATATATATATATGTATATATGGGGGGGTGTTCTGTAAGGTATTTAGACGGCTATTCTTCTTGTTCTGGGTTTCTTCATATGAATCCTTTACCCAATAAGCTACAATAACATTGGGGGCTTTTCAGAGCTGGGGCTCCGAATGGTTTTCCATATTTAAAATCCCTATCTTCAGCATCCTCTATAGGGCATTCTGTAGGGGGTTCTGAAGGGTATCCCATAAGGCATTGTAGGCTTTGAATATGACATATATAAGGTATACATGGGGTAAAATGTGGTTTTCTGTAAGGTAGTCTATAGGGTATTCCAGATGGTATTCTATAAGGCATATGTAGGCTATACCGGGGGAATTGTGTACAGTATTCCACAAGGTAGTCTAAAAGGTATTCTATACGTCCTATGCGTGTATTGCAGAAGGTAGTCTACCGGTATGTATAGGAGGGTTTTCTCAGGCATTCTGTTCTTTATGTGGATCCCTTACTTTAAAATAAGCTTCGTTTTTGTTCAAGGAGTTCCTAGATCCTTTGTTCCGCATCTCCTTCATCTGAATCCCTTACCCAGTAAAATACAATTCAACTGGGAAACTCTCAGATCTTGGGCTCCTGCTCCTGATTTTCCTTATATGAATGATTTTTTCCGAAATATTCCATAAGGTATCATGGTGTATTCTAGAAGAGAGAGAGATATATATATATATATGTATATGCATATATATATATATGTATATATATAGGTGGTATTCTAGAAGGTATTCTAACAGGTGTTCTCTAGGCTATAGGGTATTCAAAAAGGTTTGTACATGGTATATATGGGGTTATCAAAGGTGAGGAGCTTTTAGAAGAACACGAATATTTCTGTGAAGGTAGATGGCTGATGTTGCGCAGACAGAACTTCCCTACCGTAGGCTCGAAAAGCGGCGACACACATTCAGAGATCGTAGGTCAGTTGGGGGGGGGCTTAGCATACATATATGGTATGAATAACCCTAGCTGCCCTAGCTATAAACCCGAAGCCCCAAAGCCAAGGACCTGGGTTTATGGTTCAAAGGGTTGTGGGGTGTGCGTGTGTACCAACATCGCCTTTGGGTCTATCCCGGTCTTATTGTTCTCAGAGGATCAGTGCTAGTAGAGTAGCTTATAAGCTGGGCTATGCTATGCCCTCGATCACTCCACATTTTACTGTACTTCCATCTCTACTTGCTGTTACATTCATTGATATTTCAGGTATCCCGCAACCCAAAACCACATACCACGCCAAGCCATGTCTGAAACAGAAACAAGGCCATCCCTGCTGTGCAGATGCAGTGTTGTTCGAGGACTTGGCGTCGGGCAGGGTTGATGCTGTCGGCCTTAGCACAGGTCGTTTAACGGCAGAAAAACAGGGAGTCGCATCTTCAGAAGCTTCCAGGTAAACTTGGGAGTTGTTGCGGTGATCCTGGTTGCATGGAGAGCCGTCATAGAATGAACGTATAGGTGTTTGTACCGCCGTTTTAGAGCAACTGCACGGACGAACCACTTCGGGCTACATAATTTAAAAGGGGGTTGCAAAGCCTTTGCACAGGTAGGTAATTACCCTAAACCCTAAACCCTAAACCCTAAAACCCTGAACAGGTAAGGAAGCCCTTGATCTCTAAACCGTCAACACTCGAACTCCAGACCCAAACCTCCTCTTTTAACGCCACTTGGCAAATACAAGGGCCTTAATACTTGGGTTTAGAGTTTAGGGTTTAGAGCTTATAGGGTTTAGAGTTTCTAGGGCTTAGGGCTTAGGGTTTAGAGTCTATAAGGTTTAGGGTTTAGGGTACTTAGAATAAGGTTTTCTGGGGGGTATATTATGCTATAGACCCCCCAAAACCCTATTCTAATTATTAGGGCCCCGACATTAAGCATGCTCGAAACGGATCCTTGTTCCGCAGCGGGCAACGCAAGAGCCGTTTTCGCGGACAGCTTACCTGTTGTACTACGGTCACCCGAGCCTTTCAGGAACACCTAACGGTTTAGGGTTTAAGAGTTTGGGGTTTCGGTAATCATGCAGTTGACTTTGTGATTGAATTAGAGTTTTTGGGCAGTAAGCCCTAGAACGCTGCACTTTCCCCTAACCCTAAACCCCGAATCCGTTGGGCCCCTGACCCCAAAGATTAAATCCTCAACACTACGGCTGATGATATAAATCCTGCATCACCCATAACAAGCATGTGGCGTAATTACCATAAGTCTAGGGTCCTTAAGGAAATGGAGGATTTGAACATCCTCAACACTACGGTTGATGATATAAATCCTGCATTACCCATAATAAGGAATAGACCGCAATGAGGAATAGGCCGTAATTACCATAGCTTAGCCCTAAACCCTAAACCCCTGAACCCCTGAACCCCTAAACC